>CM056051.1:321980464-322165919 GCA_029574335.1 Rana kukunoris | reverse complement strand
GGAATTGAGATATACGTTTAGTAAATATTATGGCCGTGGAGGAATGTATGGTGACATGCAAAGGCTACGTGGATTCACTATACTAGTACGTCCCCTCGGGACTCCCAGCTGACAACTTCTTGATGAAGGCCTGTGTTGGACAGTTTAAGAGTTAATTGATCAGATCTAAAAAAAATATATTGTATATTTACAAGTATTTATACTAGAGTGATGTTATCTCATTACTTCGTTCCTTCCTTTTTCCTACTCTTCCTCCCCCACCCCCCTTTTATTTTTCCACGTTATGGTTCTCCGACATCACCCTTTATGCTATAAAAACATGTATAGATGGGTGATAACCACTGGGTTTCGGATTTCCGCAGAAAGGAATATGTCAATTCATAATGCGTAGATTTATCTATCAATACTGCGCATGCGGCAAATTTCCCCATATGTTGGATGGTCATACAGACGGACACATTTACATGTATGAAGTTGGACTCCTGCTGTGCCTGCTACCCAAGGGATAACTTTCTTTTGCCTTTTTATGGTTTGAGCAAAAATGTCTAACGTTTTGTTTTTTTACATATGGAAACCTACAAGATGCAGGACCACCCATGCAAGAGCCTGTAGGCAGGACACAGAGAATTCAAGGAGTAATGCCCTGTGCACACGATCGTTTGGTCTGATGAAAACTGTCTGATGGATCGTGTGTGGGCCCACATTCGCCCCTAACCCTCCCCCCATTGGTGAAAACAAATTAGAACCCGTTTTAAAAAAGTTGATGGTTTTAAAAAAAATTAAAAAAAAGGATCGTCTGTGGGGAAATGCATCGGTCAAAAATCCACGCAAGGTTAAAGTGCTTGTAAAGGATTTTTTTTTATCCCAATAGCTTCCTTTACCTCAATGCAGTGCTGTTTTCAAGTCCTCATTGTTAGTTTTTGCTCTCAGTTGCTGTAATTCTTCTCTGATCTCCACACTTCCCGGTTGTCAGTTTCCTGATAACCACAGTGCTGGGAGCTTTCGCTCTGTGGTCACCAACTTCGAGGTGTGATTACTGTGTCTAAAACCCACAGCACCTCCCCTTTGGGTCAGTTTCGTTTTCCACACCATCACTGCTCTGTGGGTCTGTTCAGCAGAGAGGCAGGAAACATGCGAAAATGAAACTACAGGTACATTATATGATTGATTTTTATCCATTTTTAATCGTTTTTAAAAGCAATCAATTAACTATTATGTCTATACCCTGTAAATAGTCATTTCAGCATAAATTATTTTTTTATTTACAACTCCTTTAAGAATCAAGTCGACACATGCTCGCAAGCATTGAACTTTATTTTTCCTCTGCACGTCGTAGTGTTTTACACGATCGGATTTTTAACTGATGGTGTGTAGGCAAGACTGATGAAAGTCAGCTTCATCGGATATCTGATGAAAAAATCCAATCGGTCCGTTCTCATCAGATGAACCGATCGTGTGTACAGGGCATTCGAGATGGGGAAAAAAAAAAAAATCTGTCGGCCTGTCAGTTTAGGTGGATGGCCATGTCTTAACAGGTTTGTAGTTGTGCCATACTCCTTACATTCATATGACAGATTGAACAGTGCTCCATAAAATGCTCAAAGCTTGGGATTTTTTTTTTTTGTTTATAACCCAACCCTGATTTAAACATCCCCACAACTTCACCCCTGACCTGTCTGGTGTGTTTCTTTGCCTTCATGATGCCATTTGTTCACCAAGGTTTTCTACGATCAGATTATCCGACGAATTTGTCAGTTTGTTGCATGGTAGCCTCATATCAAAAATGAACAGGTTACTCAACATATGAAAATTCTCATACGACCAAATTCAACTTCAGAAGTGAGGTAACGCGTTAAATTGTTTTGTATGTGTTTTGTAGCCGTGCTCTTACGATATTCTTTGGACAAAAACTAATTACATGTAAAATCGGACGTTGTGTTCACATACAACAAAAATTTAAAAGCCTGCACATCAGTTTTTGTTGTCCAAAAATTAGTAACCGGCTGTTGAAAGCACCATACTAAACAATCAGAAAATTGGCAGATCATTTGGACAAAATGTTACTTTGTTTTCTAATCATGTGTGCGGCCTTAAAGCGTAGTTCCACCCGATTCTGCGTTTGTTAGAAGTCAGCAGCTACGAAAAGTGCAGATGCCGACTTAACACACACACACACTCGCCTGTCCCACGATCCAGGCACCCGAAGCCTCGCTCCTCTGCGGCACCGGCATTACTACTGTGGGCACCCAACTAACAGCTTGCAGCTTCACAGTTGGGAGCGCAATGCACAAGTCGCGCTGCACATCATGAATGGCCGTGCAATCTGACATGCCAAATGTGGCATGTCAGCAGGTAAGTAGTACTTAAAGCGGAAGTTTCACTTTTGGGTGGAGCTCCTCTTTAACAAACCCGAGGGCTTCACAGAAAAGCTGTATTTATACGGAGATTAAATTATACACAAGTGGACCATTTACTAACTAGATGACTTCTAAAGGCAATTGGTTTCACTAGATTTTAGTAAGGGAGTATAAAAAAAGAGTACCGAGGGCTAAAAAAAAAAAAAAACACACACACACACACAAACAAACATACACACACAAACACACACAAACACACACACAAACACACACACACACACACACACACACACACAAACAAACACACACACACACACACAAACACACACACACACACACACACACAAACACACACACACACACACACACACAAACACACACACACACAAACACACACAAACACACACACACAAACACACACACACACACACAAACACACACACACAAACACACACACACAAACACACACACACAAACACACACTTGAAAACCATTAATCATTTTCCTTACATTTCACAATTATGTGCCACTTTCTGTTGGTCCATCACATCAAATTGATTTACATTTTTGGTTGCAACATGACATTTGGAAATATTTCAAAGGGTACGAATTCTATTTTAAGGCAATGTATCTATTGTCACTAGGGTTGTCCCGGGACCGATACCGAGTATTTGCGGGAGTACTTGTACTCCCGCAAATACCCCGATACCTATATAGAATACTTGTCCCGCCGCAATGAAAGCCGCCCCACGGTTAAAGCGTGCAGGAACATCACAGCTTTCATTTGAATAGCTGTAGTGTTCCCGCGCGTATAGACACTCCCCCTTGCTCAGGATTGGATGGGTGACCGTGATCTGTCCAATCCCGAGCAAGGGGGAGTGTCTATACGCGCAGTAACACTACAGCTATTCAAATGAAAGCTGTAATGTACCCAGGGCGGCTGCTAGGTGGGGGGGACATGGCTGTATATGTGGGGACACATTTAAAAAAAAGTATCAGTATTCGGTATCAGCGACTACTTGAAAAAAAAAAGTATCGGTACTTGTACTCCGTCCTAAAAAAGTGGTATCGGGACAACCCTAAGTGTCACCCAGCAGTGACAGATGTCCTGGAACACTGAGGTGAAGAGGCCATACCTCGCAAATAAAAGGTGCAGGGATGTGGACTGCAGAAAGGGTGAAAGTGCTACGTCTGCTTCTTGAAGGACAACACCACCTCTGGTCCTGTCCTGATAGATTTAAGCCATCATTTGTGTCCCTAGGACAAGGTGGCAGCCCATCTGGCACCATTCTGCTTCCACTGCATGCCTAATCTGAGACATCCTGGTCTAGGGACAAGAGCACATTGACCTGTTCAGAGACTGAGGGAGCTTGTTCAACGCAGACCTGGAAAGAAGCTGGGCAAACATCCCAGCCTCAACTGAGGACACAATGTAGTCCAATAAACTCATGCAAATTTGCACCGTAGGATGCTTTTTGGAGTAGAAACACCCCGACTTTAACAGTGTTTAAAACCCTGGCTGCCAGAGATGGGACAGAATCATTCAAAAATAGGTTTTCCAGATATTACAATGTGGCTTCCTGAAGAGTGTAGCAGTGCCAGAATGGGAGAAATCACATTGCTGAAGAGCTGAGGGGCTGTGGGCAGGCCAAAAGGGAGGAGCTACAAATGAAGCTCTGCTTGCCAACAGCAAAATCACAGGAACCACTGATTATACAAATATGGCATAATGGTTCAAGGAGGAGGCATGTACAATTTTTTTGTAGGTGGCAGTGTTCACACGACAGTGTCTAAATTCCTGCAACCCAATGGAGGAGAAAGAAATCCCTTACAGATACAGAAATCAGAAAAACCGAGAGGTTCCAATTCTTTCACAGATTATCCAAAAAATAAAAAGGGGGGGTTTGGGCCAGAGACACGGAATTGATCAGAAGACAATCCAGTCTGAGTCTATGCAGAGAATTCATCAGGCCGGCAGGCAATTATGATCTGGGGGTCACATGTACAAGCTCAGGAGTGCCAGAACGGTTTATAAACGGCGGCTGGTAGCATGTACACTTGTCCGGCCAAATGTTAGCTTTCTGGTGAAACCGCATTACACATTTAGGCATCGCCATGCACGAGTAAGAAATGGCTTTGGGGCCCATCATATACAGCCAACTGTAAACTAATCTGTTAAGGCATTTAAAGCATCACCTATGGCCAATTATGGGAAGCAAGTTTGTCATTTTACAGGGGTGTACAATTTTAAATGCTCATGTTAGATTACAGCATGTATATCTGCACAAAACTTATGCTAGTTGCTTAGCTAAAGTGGAGATGTAGCTTTGCAGCCAATGCAGACATGGTCCCAGCACTTACCAGTTGTTAGAAGGGATTAAGACGGTAAAATCTCTAACATCTACATGGAGCTATGTGTCAAATCTTGACTCTAGCTTTAAGTCCAAGGTCCCCCTAGAGCAGATGTAGGCAACCACGGCACTGGAACTACAAACATCCCATTAAAAATTCCAAGACTTACAGCCTCAAGATGGGATTTGTAGTTTCACCACGGGGAGTTCTGAGGTTGTCTACACCTACCCTAGAGTGTTTAGTCCAAAGTACCCCCTAGATCGTATGCACAAATATACCAACGGGTCAGGCATCATGTTTCCATTATCACAGCAAATAGTTAAACAACGCAGCTACCGCACAAGTTTCATCTTGGGCTGGAATCACACCTATGCATTTTGCAGATTTGAACTACAGTCCATTAAACATGGATTCCTAAGAGCCCTTTCACACTGAGGAGTTTTTCAGGTGGTACAGCGCTAAAAATAGCACCGCTATACCGCCTGAAAAACTCCTTCACTGCCTATTCAATGTGAAAGCCAGAGGGCTTTCACACTGACGCGATTGCACTGGCGGGAGAGAAAAAAAAAATCTTTTGTCAGCTCTTTGGAGCGGTGAGAGGAGTGGCGTGTATACCACTCCTTCCCATTTAAAACAATGGGAAACTGCAGCAATACCATCCGCAATGCGCCTCTGCAGAGGCGCATTGCAGGCGATATTAACCCTTTATCGGCCGCTAGCAGGGGGTTAATACCGCACCACTAGCGCCCTATTCCCATGGCAATCCCGGCGGTAAAGCGCCGCTATTTTTAGCGGCACTATACCACCACCGTGGCTCCCGCTCTAATGTGAAAGGGGCCTTAGGAACATGTTCTGTAGTGCAAATCTGCAAAAAGCACTATAAATGCATAGGTGTAAATCCAGCCTTAAAGTGGTTGCAAACCCACTTTTTTGACTTTAACCTACAGGTAAGCCTATAATGAGGCTTACCTGTAGGTATAAAGAATATCTCCTAAACCTGTACGGTTTAGGAGATATTACCCCCGCAATGCGCCGCTGATTGCAGCGGCGCAGGGGGAATCCACGGCGAAAGGACCGGCATCCGCCGGACCCTGGCCGGATTTAAATCTCCCGCGCGCACGCGCGGAAGTGACGTCATCGCCGCTTCAGCCAATCACAGCGCTGGAGCGGCGATACCCGGAAGACACGCCGAGTCAAGATGAGATCTCGCTCGGCGTGCACCAGGTAAGTTCACTACACCTCGTCCCGAGGTAAGTATTTCATAATGAAAACCGCTTTAACGTAGACATTCTTAACCAGGGTTCTGGTTGCTAGGGGTTCTCTGTATGTTGCTGAATGACTCATTTAAAGGGGAGGTTCCCCTAAAAATAATCTTTTAACATTGCATTTCTCCTCTTAATCACATCTAGAATCGGCTGGTATTTTTAAAAAAATCCGTCCGTACATGCCATTTTCGTCATGTAGTCTCACCGCGGCTTCCGGTATGATGGTTGGGGACAGGCATCCGATCGACGCATACAAAGCGTCACGAGATGCCGAACGTTGGTGCGGCTCTATACGGCCCATGCGCACCAACGTTCGGCTTTTTTCGGCATCTCGTGACGCGCTGTATGCGTCGATCGGATGCCTGTCAATCAAGTAGGCACGCCCACCCCCGACCCGGAAGCGGCAGTGAGACTACATGACGAAAATGGCACGTACGGACGGATTTTTTTTAAAATACCAGCCGATACTAGATGTGATTAAGAGGAGAAATGCAATGTTAAAAGTTTATTTTTAGGGGAACCTCCACTTTAATTGTGTCTGCATAGACGTCTGCAACGACATGACAAAGCTTTTCAGCTGTCTAAGGTCACGTTCATACTGATGCTCTGCGGTTTGGGTGCAGCAAGATTTATACTTCTATTAGACCATGTGTTTTCATGAGTCTTGCATACTGCATCTTAGACTGTGCATTTTCTGAAAGCGCATCAAACACCCCCCCCCCCCCCCCCCCCCCCCCCCATTAACCTCCAATGAACTAGTTAAAGCAGAACTTCAATCATTTTTTTTAATTTTCCATTATATCTTCTGCCCTGGTTTTTTACTTTGGATCGTAAAAAAAATTAATTCTACCAGTAAATGCCTTTTACAACCTACCTCCTGTTTGTCTGGTAAAAAGCCTAGGCTTATGACATCGTGCACAGCTCTCCCACTCTTGTGAGAGTTTGCCCAGGGGAAGGGGAAGTGGCGAGTCATAAGAGGACCAATGAGAGCTGCAGGAGTGCGCCTGTGTAAGTCCAGGAAGTGAACAGGCAGCAGCTTCAGCTGCCCACAGTTAATGCTTGCAGCCAGACTTTGTGGAGGGAGATTTCTGCAGCACATTTGACAAAGTGGTTGGAGTGAAGCTTCAAAATGGCAAAGATGTTCCTCTTTAAGCAGTGGTTCTCCAAAACTTGGAAAGAATTTTAAGGGTTCCACTGGGGTAAAAAGCTTGAGAAAGGCTTGACAATGTCCTAAAATTAGATACACATACCAAAACAATAAATGAAATTTATGTTTAAAAAAAAATGTTTTGTACAATACCTCAGTATGAAATTTGTTGTCACACAAGTACAAAGATGTGTTGATTGGTTTGAAAGGCTCAAAATCAATGTTTACTTTCTTCTCTTTTCCTTCTTCTGTTACAATTGTTCCACAATAAACAACTAAGCCATTTGGTGGTACTGAAAAAAACAAAACATGCAGAAAACATATCAAATGCAAATATGTTTTATAAGTAGATAATATGGAAACCATTAATGATAAAGCTTCATTTCCACTGGCGTTTTTACAGCTTAAAAACGCCTGTTTATTTTAGAAAAAAAAAAAATATATATTTTTTTTTTTGGAGCTGGAGCTTTAAAAACGCCGCGGCCGCGTTTTTGCGCGTTTTTTAATGTCTGGCGTTTTTACAGCTCTATTGCTGGAGCTTCAGTACGCACTGGTCCCGCGTTTTTTTTGCAGCTTAGCCATCTACACCTCAAAAACGTCATGGTGGGCATGAGGCCATAGACTAACATGGACAGGCGTTTTTAACCACTTAAGACCCGGACCAATACGCTGGCAAATGACCCAAGGGGTTTTTGCGATTCAGCACTGCGTCGCTTTAACAGACAATTGCGCGGTCGTGCGACGTGGCTCCCAAACAAAATTTGCGTCCTTTTTTTCCCACAAATAGAGCTTTCTTTTGGTGGTATTTGATCGCCTCTGCGATTTTTATTTTTTGCGCTATATACAAAAATAGAGCGACATTTTTGAAAAAAAAATCAATATTTTTTACTTTTTGTTATAATAAAAAACCAATAAACTAAATTTTAGTCAAACATTTAGGCCAAAATTTATTTAGCCACATGTCTTTAGTAAAAAAAAAAAAAAAAAAAAAAAAAAAAAAAAAAAAAAATCGCATTAAAAAAAAATTAGTTACCTAGCGGGAACAGCGACACTAATACAGCGATCAGAAAAATGATCGCTTAGTGACGCTGGCAATAGGGAGTGAAAGGGTTAACTAGGGCAGTGATCAAGGGGTTAAAACTTTATTGGGGGGGTGGGGGGGCTACCCTGACACTAACACTGACTGTCACACTGACACTAAATACAGTAATCATACATGTATTAAGTGACACTGTGACAGGGGGGCGATCGCGGGGGTTAAATGTGTTTGTGTGTAAGTGTGCTGTTGGTGCAGACTTACTTGGTGTGTGGTGATCTCTCCTCAGCGGCGCTTGAAACAAACGCCGAGGGAGAGATCACGTCGCTTCCTCCTTCCTGTGTTTACACAGGAGGAGGAAGTTACAGGGCGGGCGGGCGCGCGCATTGGCTGGGAGCGATCCGGAGGGGGCGGATGAAAACGGATAGCCGCCCCCACTTGTCGGATCGCTCCTGCTCCGCGCGGACCGCCGCATGTACGGGGGGGGGGGGGGGGTCCGATCGGACCCCCGATCCCCCCCAAGGCACCAACGTATATATACGTTGATGTGCCTGTCGGTGCCATTCTGCCGACGTAAATGTACATGCGGCGGTCCTTAAGTGGTTAAGCTGCAAAAAACGCTCAGAAAAGTGGCTGCAAAAATGCCAGTGGAAATGAGGCCTTATGGTTACCATGCAAAAAAGGCAAACCTAAAAACATTTCACGTTATTAAAAACAAAAATAGTATGTAAGGAGGTGGAGAGCTGCACTGAGAATGTTTTTAACCTTGATGCAATAAAGTGGTTGTGCACACACACACACACACACACACACACACACACACACACACACACACACACACACACACACACACACGTCAATTCACAAAGAGAAACGTTATTGTTTTCTTCAGGTGTTAAATTAGCACTCCTTATTTAACGCTAGCAAACATGGTATTCACGAAAGCTATAATCGTTATTTAACATAGTCGTTATGGTTTTCAACTGACTCTTTATCCAAACGTTATGCCAACTACTCAAGACGTTATTAACATTTGGGAAGTTAAAATAACTCTTAAGATCGTTAAATAATGCTGGAGAGATGCATTCTGGGAGCAGAAGGGGAGGAGAACAGCTGTGTGTGGAAAAGAAGAGAGAGAGAGAGAGAGAGAGAGAGAGAGAGAGAGAGAGAGAGAGAGAGAGAGAGAGAGAGAGAGAGAGAGAGAGAGAGAGAGAGAGAGAGAGAGAGAGAGAGAGAGAGAGAGAGAGAGAGAGAGAGAGAGAGAGAGAGAGAGAGAGAGACAAGCAATACACGTGGAGATTGAGCATGTGATGTGCAAAACTTCTAGTGTGTGTTTTTCTAAAGCCATGTGTATTTCCTCATACAGAGAATAAATCATGGGAGATGATAATCGGAATTTAGCTATCACCTGGGTTTCAGAAAAGTCATCCAAAATAGTATGTGAAGGGAATACACGTTTATAAATCTGAACATTCTAACGTGTTCTTCTTCGCCTCTGGATAATTTTAAGTTCAAATAGAGCACGGTTCTAGCTTGCCCAACACTACAAAAATCGCCAAAAGCTTCCTCCAACAACAAAATATCGCCTGGGAAATGTCATAACGCCACCCTGAGAGAGGTGTTAAATTAACGATTGATAACTGTCAAAAAAATCTTTGTGAATTGCACTTCTGTACATATTTAACGATTTGACTCTTTAAAATAACGTTTTGAATCTTTAAAATAACGATTTGACTCTTTAATACGGATCCACACCTTAAAATATCGGTTCTGTGTAGGGAAACGTTATTTGATGATTTTTCAAAGCGTTAAATCGTTTAGTGAATTGAACTAGCTTCAATAACGTGCAAAATCGTTAAAATAACACTCGCAATCTGAAAATAAAGCTTTGTGAATTGACCCCAGTGAAGTGAATACCGTCAGATACCAGTGGCGGCCCGTCAATAGGAGAAATTCCGACAAAAAAAAGTCAGATGTGGCCTACGCGGTTGGCATTTCCGACCAAAAGCTCACATCGAACTTTTGAAGGAAATTCCGATCGCGTGTCTATTTTCCATCTATCTGGCAGATCAGATAGGATGAAAACACTCTACGGTCCGTCTTCATCCGATCCCCCATAGAGGAGAGCAGCACTCTGACAGGTCGGTCCCTGCACACTGCAGAGACACATCTGTCATCTGCCTGCTCAGCAGGGATTGACGGAGCGATCTCCGCTAAGCAAAGCAGAGCCCCTACACGGACACATCTGTGTGAAAGGAACCAAACACTAACAATGAGTGAAAGAAAAGTTTGTGTTATTCATTATCTCTGACAATGGACAAGAAATCAAATTCTGCCAGGGTATGTAAACTTATGAGCACAACTAATTTCATTTGTCACAATTTTTTAAAAAACAAAATGATTTTTTTACACACACACACACACACACACACACACACACACTTTTCATTGCCCAGATGAGAAAAATTTAAAGGAGCAGCTTTGGACTTTCAAAGAGCATAAACTACGCATTGATTTCCTAACTACCTAGAATGCTTTTGAAGGCCCTGGGGCACCAGAACAGTGGAAACCCACAAAATGACCACAAGAGGCATGGTGAGTTGTTAAAAAAAAACTTATGACTTTGCCACAAGTTAAATAAAGTGAAAATTATTATATATATATATATATATATATATATATATATATATATATATATATATATATATATATATATATATATTAGTAAAGGAAAACATTTTTTTTGCCTAAAATGAATGTCTGCAAGGTGGATAAGAATAGTGCAATGATTGTTAAAAACAAGTAAATACCTATTAAATTGCTTCATCTATATCACCTCCGGCGTTAAAGTTTCTGTTCTCATTCGCTTCCTGGTTTGCGGCGCTCGTTCATGCAAGAACTACATTTCCCAGTATGCATTGCAGCAGGCCCAGTAATTCACACCTCCTTGAAGTCTCTTGCACGTAGAGAGCGCCCTGCCGCACAGATGTAGTTCCCAGGAGGGGGCGAGCACATCACTGACCACCGCAGTAAAGCCTCCCTTCACGGTGGCGAGTTATCACACAAGCAGGAAGTGAACTGAACAGAATCTAAATAGAGCAACTTCTGAGCAAAAAAACGAACAATGAGGAAGTGAAAAGAGGAATGTCTGCAGGTAAAGGATGCTTATTATGAAAAATAAATTCTCTTTACAACCCCTTTAACCACTTCAGCCTCGGACCATATTGCTGGTCAATGACCGGGCCACTTTTTGCGATTCGGCACTGCATCACTTTAACCGACAATTGCGCGGTCGTGCAACATGGCTCCCTAGCAAAATTGGTGTCCTTTTCCCACAAATAGAGCTTTCTTTTGGTGGTATTTGATCACCTCTGTAGTTTTTATTTTTTGTGCTATAAACAAAAATAGAGCGAAAATTTTAGGCCGATAGTTTAGGCCGATACCTATTCTACATATTTTTCGTTAAAAAAATATTGCAATAAGCATTTGGTTTGCGCAAAAGTTATAGCGTCTACAAAATAGGGGATAGTTTTATGGCATTTTTATTATTTTTTACTAATAATGGCGGCAATCAGCGATTTTTATCGGTACTGCAACCTTATGGTGAGTACTTCGGACACCCGACAGATTTTTGGGACCATTGGCATTTTTATAGCGATCAGTGCTATAAAAATGCATTGATTACTATAGAAAAGCCACTGGCAGGAAAGGGGTTAACCCAAGAGGGCGAGGAAGTGGTTAATTATGATTCCTGTGTGTGTTCTAACTGAAGGGACTGACTTGGGGAAATGACAGAACGCTGTTCATACATTGTATGAACAGACGATCAGGCATTTTCCCCCCCCGACAGGATCGGGAGCTGTGTGCTTACACACACAGCTGCTGGTTCTCGCTCTGTAACGAGCGATCGCGGGTGCCCAGCGGTCATCGTGCACCAGGGGCGAGCACGCACCCCTATTGCCTGAATCGCGAGATGACGTATAGCTACGTGATCTCGCGCAGCCGAGCCGTATAACTGCGGCGGCTGGTCTGCAAGCGTTTAATTAATAAAGTCTCACATCACATGGACATACTTGAAATTACATCCCAAAAGACACATCCTACTATTCTGCTTGCATATGGGGATACCATACGCGAGACTTTCACGTTTTGAACTATACATCGGAGCTTGTGTTTCACACAAATCACCCAATTCTTTTAAAGCCAATGTACTGTAATGGTTGCCTCTGTATGAGTGGCCAGGGAATAAAGCAGGGATTCTCAAACTACGGCCCTCCAGCTGTTGCAAAACTACACATCCCATGAGGCATTGTAAAACACTGACATTCACAGACATGACTAGGCATGATGGGAATTGTAGTTCCCGAACAACTGGAGGGCCGTAGTTTGAAGACCCCTGGAATAAAGCTTAGTGTAGCATTACCTAGAGCAGTTCCAGTTCCTATAATCCAAGCAAGTCTAGCTTACTGTTAGGTCTTCCTCCAGGAATGCCATATTCACTGACCAGAAAGTACAGGAGGCTACAGTACAGGAGGCAACAGGTGTTGCAGGGATTAGGGATACGGTGTTGGTGGCGAGGATTATGGCAATTGACTGGCAGCACTGGTCTGGTAACACTGTACTCCTATGGTGGTGATCAAAGGCAATGACATACAGTGATAACAGAGCAGTCAGCTATTGTACATGATCAGCAGCACAGCAGTAGAACATCACCATATTGACAAACACAAACACACACACACAAAATCATTTGATCCCCTGCAGATTTTGTAAGTTTGGTCACTTACAAAGAAATTAAGGGTCTATACATTTTTATCATAGGCTTATTTTAAATGGAGACAGAATATCAACCAAAAACAATAAATACACAATACAAATCAGAGTTGCAGTTCAATGAGTAAAAGAAGTATTTGATCTGCAACCAACAAGAATTCTGGCTCCCACAGACTGGCTACAGTATGTGCTCATGGGTAACACAGATTAGTCCTGTCAACTTAAGAAGGCGCTTCCAAAGACCACTCTTTTGTATAAAACACACCTGTCCACAGAATCCCTTTCTTGGATTCAAACCTCAATGGCAAGACCAAAAAAGGGCTGTCAAAGGACATCAGGGACAATATTGTAGACCTGCACAAGGCTGGAATGGGCTACAAGACAATCAAGAAGCTTGGTGAGAAGGAGACAACTGTTGGAGCGATTATTCGCAAATGGAAGAAATACAAAACAGTCAATCTCCCTCAGTCTGTAGCTCCGTGCAAGATTCCATCTCATTGGGTAGAGATGATCACGAGAAAACTGAGGGATCAGCCCAGAACATGGGAGGAGTTTGTGAACGATCTCAAGGCAGTCAAGACCACAGTCACCAAATCATTGGTAACAATACACTGCCATAGATTAAAATCCTTTAGCGCCCTCAGGGTCCTAATTCTAATTCACATCAAGAAAGCACATGTACAGGCCCCTTTAAAGTTTGCCAATGAACATCTAAATGGTTCAGAGTCGATTCAATTCACATGTGTTGCACTATACAAGTTGTTTGTCATGCCCTCTCTGTAATTAATAAATATGTTTACTTCAGTTGGTTCATCGAGTTCAGCAGTGTGCTTCATCTTAAAGTCACAACATTTTGTTTTCCATTGTCTACTACTGGACATGCAATCACTGATTGGTCACCATGATCACCTGGTACCAGGGTGGAGCACAGAGACCCAGTACACCGATCTGCTGTGTCGCCAGAGGTGTTTTCCCAGAAACACACTTGTTCTGCCCAGCCATATACAATTCTGCTCAAAAGTTCACATACCCTGGCAGAAATCATGACATTTTGGCGACGATATTGAGAACATGACGGATCATGGCAATTGCTTTTATTTAAGGATAGTGATCATATGAAGCCAATCACATAGTTTGTCTCCTTTTAACCTCTTTAATACCAGGCTTTTATACCACCTCCATACCGGGCCTATTCTGACACTTGTCTCCTACATGTTATAATCATTCTTTTGCTAGAAAATTACACAGTACCCCCAAACATTATATATATATATTTTTTTTAGCAGACACCATAGGGAATAAAATGGCGGTCATTGCAACGTTTTATCTCGCACGGTATTTACGCAATCATTTTTCAAACGCCTTTTTTTTGTAAAAAAAAAATTGTTTCATGAATAAAAAAACAACAAAAAACAGTAAAGTTAGCCCAATTTTTTGTATTATGGGAAAGATTATGTTACACCGAGTAAAAAGATACCCAACATGTCACGCTTTATCTATGCGCACACTCATGGAATGGCGCCAAACTTCGGTACTTAATCTCCATAGGCAACGCTTTATTTTATTTTTTTACAGGTTACCAGTTTAGATTTACAGAGATCTAGTGCTAAATTCGTTGCTGGCACTCGAACGCACGCGGCGATACCTCGCTTATGTGGTTTAAACGGCGTTTACATATGTCGGCGGGACTTACGTGTGCGTTTGCTTCTGCACGCGAGCTATCGGGGACAGGGGCGTTTTAATTTTTTTTTTATCTTTTATTTTTACACTTTTATTCCCATTACAAGGAATGTAAACATCCCTTGTAATAGGAAATGTGTGACAGGTCCTCTTTAACCACTTGACCACTGGGCACTTAAACCCCCTTAATAACCAGACTAATTTTCAGCTTTCGGTGCTCTCACAGTTTGAATGACAATAACTCAGTCATACAACACTGTAACCAAATTACATTTTTGTCCTTTTTTTTCCCACAAATAGAGCTTTTGGTGGTATTTGATCACCTCTGCGTTTGTTTGTTTTTGCTATAAAATGAAAAAAAAACAAAATTTTGCAAAAATTTATAATTTTTCTTCATTTCTATTATAAAATTTTGCAAAAAAGTAATTTTTCTTCATAAATTTGGCCTAAAATGTATACTGCTACATATCTTTGGAAAAATAAATAAAAAATGTTGGATATTATTTAGTCTGGGAGAAAGTTATGGGGTCTACAAGCTATGGTACCAATTACTAAAAATTGATCAATTTCATCACAACTGAAGTACTGACAGCTTCTCTCATTTCTTGAGACCCTAACATGCCAGAAAAGTACAAACACCCCCCAAATGACCCATTTTTGGAAAGAAGACATTCCAAGGTATTTAGAAAGAGGCATTGTGAGTTTTTTAAAGTTGTCATTTTTTCCCACAATTCTTTGCAAAATCAAGATTTATTTTTTTCATCAAATTTTCATATTAGGTTATTTTTCACACACAGCATATGCATACCACAAATTACACCCCAAAACACATTCTGCTATTCCTCCCGAGTATGGCGATACCCCATGTGTGAGACTTTTACACAGTGCGGCCACATAGAGGCCCAACATGCAGGGAGCACCCAGGCCAATTCTGACATTTCTCTCCTACATAAAAATCATCATTTGCTAGAAAATTACATAGAACCCCAAAACATTATATAAAGATACCTCACATGTGTGGTTTGAACACCGTTTTCATATGTGGGGGGGCACTTGCGTATGCGTTCGCTTCTGCATGCAAGCTCACAGGGCCAGAGTATGGCCAGAGTAGAGTATATGCCCAGAGTATATGCCCAGAGTATATGCCCAGCTGAGTATTGCAGAGTATTGCAGCAGGGATGGCTGAGCAGGGAGGGAGGGATGGATGGATCTGTGACTACATTTGTCACAGATCCAGCCCGCAGCACTGGCGCTGCCATCCGCTCCCTCCCCTCTCCTACTGTACCGATCGGTACAGAGAGAGGAGGGTGGAACCGGTGTCAGCACATGATGCCGCTTTGTTTACAAGTGGTCGCTCCGTCATTGGACGGAGCGATCACGTGGTAAACCGCCGCTATCAGCGGCGTTTTACCGTGATCCGTGATGCGCCGGGTCCTCCGGACCCGGCGGTCACGGATGTTCCCGTGTGCGCGATTCTAAGAGGCTGTTAATTAACGGCCACTTAGAATTAAGCAATCGCCCTGTAGCCGTACTTTCGCTATAGGGCGGTTGCAAAGTGGTTAAGGAGAGATGCGGGGTCAATAAGACCTCACATCTCTCCTCCAGGCTGGAAACCATGAGATCGGTGAAAAAAAATTCACCAATCTCATAAATGTGCAAGTGAAAGGAGTCTGCGCTGTGAAAATAGATTGAAAAAGGGCACAAGGCTAGGAAATGGTTGTGGGAAAGGGGCACGGTAAGTGAAAAAGTGTTAGCTAAATAACAATGATACACCTAGACAGCAATAAACATCTCCAATTGGTAAACTGATGGTAACACATAAACGGCAAAGTATAGTCCAGGAAAGAAAAAACTAATTTAGGAAGTCCAGTACTGGAAAATAAAGATAAAAATAAAAATAACAGTAAATTCCTCAAGGAAGGGAACAGATGAGGAGAGACCCAGCAGCCAATTCTGTGAAAGAAGTCGAGCCGTCACCCAAGAACAACACGCACACCTCAGGTGGTCCCAGCAGCTCACCTCATGGCTACCAGATATAGCCTAGCCAGCTGCTTTCACGCGGAGTCCAAATGAAGGTAGAATGTTCTTAAAGTCCCGGGATCAGGCACCACATACAGGGAGAGGATACACAACAATATATAGTGTGATACTGATATAAAGGGGAGCCAAAAACGCCTGCACTCTATGCACTTACATAAAGTAAAGGTACAAGGGCTTATCTCCACGAGCGGCGAGCTCGTCAGTGTCCTCCTTTTCCTCTCACTGGGAGTCCGCTTGGTCTACCACTTACATAAAGTCTACCAAGCGGACTCCCAGTGAGAGGAAAAGGAGGACACCGACGAGCTCGCCGCTCGTGGAGATAAGCCCTTGTACCTTTACTTAATGTAAGTGCATAGAGTGCAGGCGTTTTTGGCTCCCCTTTCATATCAGTATCACACTATATATTGTTGTGTATCCTCTCCCCGTATGTGGTGCCTGATCCCGGGACTTTAAGAACATTCTACCTTCATTTGGACTCCGCGTGAAAGCAGCTGGCTAGGCTATATCTGGTAGCCATGAGGTGAGCTGCTGGGACCACCTGAGGTGTGCGTGTTGTTCTTGGGTGACGGCTCGACTTCTTTCACAGAATTGGCTGCTGGGTCTCTCATCTGTTCCCTTCCTTGAGGAATTTACTGTTATTTTTATCTTTATTTTCCAGTACTGGACTTCCTAAATTAATTTGGTATTTCCTGGACTATACTTTGCCGTTTATGTGTTACCATCAGTTTACCAATTGGAGATGTTTATTGCTGTCTAGGTGTATCATTGTTATTTAGCTAACACTTTTTCACTTACCGTGCCCCTTTCCCACACCCATTTCCTAGCCTTGTGCCCTTTTTCAATCTATTTTCACAGCGCAGACTCCTTTCACTTGCACATATATTTCCTTGTGTCTATTGAGGTAGACTCTTCTAGTGTTTGCAGCAGTGCTCCCAACCCTCTCCCTCTCCCCCTCATCCACTATTTCACAGACAGCGCGGGAGTATCACTTTATTCAATCTCATAAATGACGTCACGGGCGCGACGTCATCACATCGCTCCCGGGTCCTCCGGTCACCAGTCATCTCTATACTTCCTACCGACGATTCGTTCTCCGAGCCCCCGAAGGCACGGGAGAGCCCGGAGAAGCACCGGATGGCGGGGGGTGGGGATGTCCCCTCCCGCGGCCTGTAAGAACGATCAAGCGGCAGAACCGCCGCTATGATCATTCTTAGATTGTGCAGAATCGCCGGCTGAAGAAGAGGATATCTGGATGATGCCTCTGGATGATGCCTCTGGCTGCAGGCATCATTCAGATATCCAGCCGCAAAGCCCAGGCCGTCAATTGACGGCCACTTGGGATGGTAGATCCCATCTCTGGCCGTCAATTGTATATGGCCGGGTATTGAAGTGGTTAACGACAAACAGAAATCACCCAAATAAAAAAAGTTTACATACCTTGGACTGTATGGCCTTGGTACAGACACAAGGTGACACTGACTGACACACACACACACACTAAAATGGAAATTAAAAGTAGGGATGCACCGAAATGTCGGTCGAAAGTGGCCTTTTCGGCAATTTGCGGAAAGAGAATTAATGCACTGAAAATGGAGCAGGCCTGCTGGGTGGGGCCTCACCTCTGGTGCTGCCCGTCTATACTCTCTCCTCCTCTCCCTCCTTGCTCATGCTGTACGTGGCCTGTGAGGTACCCATGCGCCCAGCGGTGGCTGCATATGAAAAAAGGGCTCTCCGATGTGTATTTGGCTGTGCAGGAGCTCAGTAAGGCAATTTATTTTCTCTGAAAGTGAAAGCAAGGAGGAGGAGGTGTCTAGCAGTGTGCTGCGCTCTCTGCATGGAGAGTGAAGGTACAGTGCTGCAGCTGCCGATTTAAAAAAAAGGCCGAGTGTGCATATATGCACTGGGAGGCCACGTGACGGGCACTGGGAGGCCACGTGACGGGCACTGGGAGGCCACGTGATGGGCACTTGTTCGGCAGAATGGCATGGCGGGGCACAAGCACGTACCTGTACGTCCTCTTTAAGTGCCCAGCAGTGGGGTCGTGAGCGCCCCGGTCCGAAGCTCCGTGACCACGGGACCTGATGGCCGCCGGTGGCCCGCGATCGGTGACTGGAGGTTTAGAACGGGTAGGGGTGTGTAAACACCATCCCAGTTCTTCATTGTGGCAGTGATAGTCTGTTCCCCCGATATAGGGAAAGACGATCACCGACGTCACACGTCCAGCCCCACCCCCCTACAGTTAGAAACACATATGAGGTCACACTTAACCCCTACAATGCCCCCTAGCAGTTAACTCCTAAACTGCAATTGTCATAGCACTTTTCGCTGTGAAAATGACAATATTCCAAAAAATGTGTCAAAAAATTTCGATGTGACCGTCCATGACACAGTCAAGCCGAGTATTAAAAAAAAAAAAAAAAATATGCAATAAAACTATCCCCTATTTTGTAAATGCTATAAAATTTGTGCAAACTAATCGATAAAACGCTTATTACCACCAAAAGAAAGCTCTATTTGGTGAAAAAAAAACGCAGATTTTGTTTGGGAGCCACGTCACACGACGGCGCTTTGCGAAGCAGTGCCGAATCGCAAAAAGGGGCGAGGTCCTTAAACTGCATAAGGGTGCGGGTCTTATGTGGTTAAAGTGATTAAATACCTGCAGTTCTTTATCAATGGCACTAGTTTTCATACCCAACTTTATTAAGAAAAGTATTTAGTCACACGATTTCCAGTGCGACTGATCAGACTTTACATTCTCTGGACCAAAGTCACATCACAAGTCGCAGCAAATATAGGATTTTTGTACTCCCCATAATGGATGAACACAGCAGCATTGACCTTAGGGTTATATCACACCTTCCTTTCAGGAGAGACTAGGCAGAAAACAGCACTTCAAGTGTTAAAAACACTTCTGCAGTACAGCTCCTCCCAGGGGGTGTGGCTCCCTGGGTATATAACCCCCACTCTGACTGAACAGCTCCAGTTCGTAACAAGCAGTACAAACCAAAAAAGGAGGGGTGGGTGCTGTGTCCGTCCATGAACTCAGAGAAATGTTTTTTTTACAGTGAGTACAAAAATCCTATTTTCTCTTCCGTTCATGGATGGACACAGCAGCATTGACCTTAGGGACGTCCCCAAGCAGTGTCAACATTTCAAGGGGTGGGGAAAAAAACACAGCAAACCAGGGTTCTCCCCAAACAAAAAAAACAGTTTCTCAACGGAGGAACTCCAACCTTAAACTGCATCCTGTAAAACCTTGCGGCCAAAGGAGGCATCCGAAGATGCACTCACATCCACCTTGTAAAATTTAGAGAAGGTGTGGATGGACGATCAGGTTGCCGCCTTACACACCTGTAAAACAGAGGCTTGATGAGGGAAAGCCCAGGAGGCACCAATCGCCCTGGTCGAATGCGCCATAACCTGAAAGGGGGGCGCCCGCCCTTTTAGGGCATAGGCCTGAAGGACGACCTGTCTGATCCACCTAGAAATGGTGGCCGATGAGACCGCCAGACCCTTTTTAGGACCAGTCAGCGACACAAACAGTGCGAGTCCGATCTCCGGAACGGAGCCCTAGCAGACAAGTACACCTGTAGGGCCCGAACCACATCCAAAGAATGCAAAGCGGCCTCCTTCTGGTTCCATGGCCGAGGACATAAGGACGATAACACAACGTCCTCAATGTGAAAAGCCGACACAACCTTTGGAATAAATGACGGCTGCGGGCGGAGCACCACCTTATCCTTGTGGATGACCAAGTAGGGGGCCTTGCAGGACAAGGCCGCCAGTTCAGACACCCGTCTGACCGAGTTAATTGCTACCAGAAAAACCATCTTCTGAGACAAAGTCAAAAGAGGAATCTTCCGAATGTCCTCAAACGGAGCATCTTGGAGCGCCGAGAGGACCAAATTCAAGTCTCATGGAGGCAGTGGAGGGCGCACAGGAGGGGCCACATGCCGGACCCCCTGTATAAAACGTGCGCACCAGAGAGTGAGCCGCTATGGGTCACTGAAAGTAAACAGCTAGAGTCGAGATCTGACTCTTAACCGCACTTAAGGCGAGAGCCTGATCCACTCCACGTTGTAAAAAAAAGTAGAATCCGGGACAGCACGTATGTACGGGGGTGCCACTTCATCTCCTCACACAGAGATGTAGGCCTTTCACGTACGATGGTAGATCTTACGTGAAGTAGTCTTCCGTGCTTGTAGCATGGTAGAAATTGCGGGGCCCGACAGACCACGGTCCCTCAGAACCTGGCTTTCAACAGCCACGCCGTTAAAGCCAGCGACTGTAAAGCAGGGTGAAAGATCGGTCCTTGTGACAGGAGTTCTTCTCTCAGGGGCAGACGCCAGGGGACATCTGCCACCAGACGCACCAGGTCCGCCTGCCAGGGGCGACGCGGCCAATCTGGGGTGATCAGGCGAGGAAGAAGTTTTAGAGGAGGGAAGGTGTAGATTAGGCGATAGTGACCCCATGGAGCCACCAACGCGTCTGATGCATCCGCCCACGGGTCTCTTGACCTGGCCACAGACCGTGACACCTTCCGATTGAGACGGGACGCCAGAAGGTCCACGACTGGAGTGCCCCAATTTTGGGAGAGACTCTGAAACACCTCCGGGTGTAGTGACCACTCTCCTTGGTCTAGTGTTTGGCGACTTAGGTAGTCTGCTTGCCAATTCTGTACCCCCGAAATGTACACGGCCGACCGAGCCGGTACGGACCTTTTGGCCCACTGACCGTGGCGTTGTCGGACTGGATCCTGACCGGTCAGTCCTGTAGACCCAGGGACCACTTGGCGAGGCACAACTTGATTGCTCGGAGCTCCAGCACATTAATTGGAAGGCACTACTCTTAAGTCTAGCGCCCCTGGGCCGACTGGGTACCAGAGACACCCCCCCAGCCGGAGAGGCTGACATCCGACGTGACCACAGTCCAATGGCAAGCAGAAACGATTTCCCAGAGACGTCAGCCACCACACCAGGGAGGACTTGACCAGCCGACTTACCCGAATCTGTTAATCCAGTGACAAAGGAAGCTTGTCCCAACGTGAGAATTTCCTTCTGTAGCACCCTGGTGTGGAATTGGGCATACGAGACTGCCTCGAAAGAGGCCACCATCAGACCCAGGACCCTCATGCAGAACTGGAGTGACGACCAGTTCTGGGTCGTCAACCGCTGCACCGCAGACTGTAGTGTCTGAAGTTTCTACATGGGGAGAAAGACTCTCGCCTCCGAGGAATCCAGGATTAACCCCAGGTATTCCACCCGCTGAGACGGTACCAACATAGACTTCCGGATGTTCAGAAGCCAGCCGAATTCCTGTAGGGTTTGGCAAGTGATGGACACGTCCTCTAACTCTGAGCTTAAGGAAGCTCTCAGGAGAAGGTCGTCCAGGTAGCCCACAATAGCGATCCTGCGCTGCCTCAGCAGGGCTAGGATCGGAGCGAGCACCTTGGTGAACTCCCGCGTTGCCGAGGCCAGACTGAATGGGAGGGCCACAAATTGAAAGTGGTCCTCTCCGATCGCAAAACGCAGAAAGCTCTGATGCTTTGCACATATGGGGACATCCAGGTACGCATCCATGATATCCCCCTGATAGAGCGTTGCCACAACCGAGCCAATCGACTCCATTTTGAAGTTTTGCACTTTGACAAAACAATTGAGGGCCTTGAGGTCCAAGATCGGACGAACCCTTCTTTTTTGGGGACAACAGATTGGAGTAAAACCCCTAAACCGTTCCCCTGAAGGAACCGGTAAAATCACTCCCCTGACCAGTAAATCCTGGACAGCCCCTGACAGAGCTTTCCGGCGAACCGGAGGAAGCGGGAAGGAAAACAATTGGCGGACAAGAGAAACTCTTGTACCCCGAGGAAACTACCTCGCAAACCCAACGGTCAGCTAGAAGAGAATTCCACCGAGCTGTGAATTCGCAAAGTCGGCCCCCCACCCGAGACACGGGCGGAGGCAGACCTTAATGCGGAAGCAGGCTTGTGGTACCATGTGCGCGTTTGCCCTGTAGCGGGCGCTTTAGCACCTTGGCGGGCGAAAAAAACCTCTTAGGGGCAGCAAAGGAGGGCCCTTGCTTATGGTGAGGCTCCTTACCTTTCCCAGACTCTGGGAGCAGTGTGCTTTTTCCACCTGTGGTATCTTTGATGTCATCAAGGGACGCCCCAAAAAGCCGTTCACCCTTAAAGGGTAAATCTACCAAAGCCTTTTTTGAAGACTAGTCCGCAGACCAAGACTTCAGCCACAACAGGCGTCACATTACCACCGTGTAGGCCCTAGAAAGCATAGGGAGCGTATCAAGGGCCGACTCAGACAAATTTTAGACCTTGTACCAACTGGTCGGCCAGGTCCACACATGTTTCAGAAACATTCTGTGTCTCAAGCTCTTGCAGCAAGACCTTTGCCCTTTCGGTGAGCGTCTGCGACACCAGAGCCCCGGCCAAAACCGGTCTCACACCTGAACCCACTACTGTGAACATGGAGCAGGCCACAGCCTCAGCTCTCCTATCTGCGGGGTCCGTTAATGCAGGAGCCCCCTCCACAGGTAACGTGGTGGCTTTACTCAGTCTGGACACCGGAAAGTCCACCGAGGAAGAAGAGACCCACTTTTATAAAAAGTCCTCCTCAAAAGGATAACGGAACACAAAGCATTTCGGAACAGCAAAAGCTTTCTGCGGCGTATCCCATTCCTTGTACAACAGTTTGTCCAGATATGGAACACAAGGAAACTCTCGGGGTGGCTTGCGTAACCCAAAAAGGACCGGCATATCTGATGCCTCTGCCAAATCCTCAAGTTTTTGAGTATCCCGCACAGCAGTGATAAGGGCTCCAACAAACGCTTTATTATGCTTCAGATCTGAAAGAGAGAGTCGTCCTCACTGTCCGCGTGGGCCAAGCCTGCATCATCTGACATGACAGAACCAGAGGCAGTAGAACGATCTAGTTCTGCATCAGAGCCATCCCCAGAAGCTGGCGCAGGGAGGGGGGTGTTTTTTTACCCCCCTTCTGGCCACAAGTCGCTTCAATCCTGGCGAGAAAAGCCTCAAGGACTGCAGTCATAGCCTCCAAAGAGACGGCAGGGGCTGTAAGGGTTTATTCTGGCAAGGTTGGGGTGGAAGCCAGAGTTCAGACTTTATGTTGACCCACACTTCTGCCACCCTAGCACTGCAAGGCAGACACCCACCGGCCGCCCTCCCGGCTGTAAACACAGAGCAGGGGACCCCACAGGGAACTTACCACCCGACCCAGTTGTAGCTGTGGCAGAAGCGCTGATAAGTGCTGAGAAGGCTGGCTGTGCCTCAGGAAGCGATTCGCATTTTTTTGCTGCGGTATGTCAGGCACAAGAGGCCAAAACTATTTCGAAAATGGCCACCGTATGCCAAAAAACAGCATGCAGGCTACAGGAAAACGGCCGCCGACCTATACAAGCCGCACACGCAAGTGTAAAGTATAATGACGTCCGCGAACGGCATGGCAGTCGGCCAGACACACTGCGACAAGGCCATAGAGACCGGTCATATGTGTGCCCTAGAACATGTAGTTCGATGGCCACCCCTGGAGCAATGGGGCATGTTGTGGATGACCCAGAGCAGAGGGCCGGCACACGCTCGATGGCCGAACATGGGGGGGGGGGGGGGGGGGGGAACTACAAGGATCGAGGATCCAGCCTGTCACCCAGTCGGCAGTTGATAGTGGAATCCAGGATCCAAAAAAATGCAGGAACCAAAATAAATGCTCCAAAAAAAAAAAATAAAAAAAAAAAATAAAAAAATCGCAACAAAAATTTTAGAGTACATGGACTCAGAGGCCAGTCTACTCCTGATGCTAGGCAGAAAAAACTGGAGCTGTTCAGTCAGAGTGGGGGTTATATACCAGGTGAGCCACACCCCCTGGGAGGAGCTGTAGTGCAGAAGGGTTTTTAACACTTGAAGTGCTGTTTTCTGCCTAGTCCCTCCTGGAAGGAAGGCGATATAACCTTAAGGTCAATGCTGCTGTGTCCTTCCATGAACGGAAGAGAAATAGTCAGGGACCTTTTTAAAACTGCTGCAACCAAGTCCAAGACCCCTTTCACACTGGGTCGGTTTGCAGGCGCTATAACACTAAAAATAGCACCTGCAAACCAACCTGAAACAGCCGATGCCGTCTCTCAGTCATACATTTAGGCCGAAATTTATTCGGCTACATGTTGTTTGTTTTTACCAAAGTCAATAAACGCATATTTATTGGTCGGTGCAAGAGTTCTAGCGTCTACAAACTAGGGTACATTTTCTGGAATTTACATAGCTTTTAGTTTAAGACTGTCCAACTAATTTCTTGAGGTGCTAAAATGGCAGGGCAGTACAAACCCCCCCCCCCCCCAAATGACCCCATTTTGGAAAGTAGAAACCCCAAGGAAATTGCCAAGAGGCATGTCGAGCCCATTGAATATTTATTTTTTGTCCAAAAAAAATAGTTGTTAATATATTGCTCAAACATGGCATGGTTATATGTGGAATTACACCCCAAAACACAGTACATTCTGCCGCTTCTCCCGAGTACGGGGATACCACGCGTGGGACTTTTTTGGGAGCCTAGCCACGTACAGGGCCCTGAAAACCAAGCACCGCCTTCAGGCTTTCCAAAGTACATATTTCACTCCTCACTACCTATCACAGTTTCGAAGCCCATAAAATGCCCAGATGGCACAAACCCCCCCCGTGTAATAATTGTCCACATACAAATGGTACCCCTTTGCGAATAAGGGTGATACCAAGATTCACACTATCTTGTCAGCGCTCCTATGTAATCTGGGCAGTTCACCAGCTCTACGTGACCATCTCTTCCCTTGTAAACCATAGAACTACATGTATAGCCTGTGGCCCTCTCACAGAGCTTATACATCTTGACCCCATATCTGGCACACTTGCTGGGAAGATACTGTTTGAAAGATAAGCGGCCAGAAAATTTAATCAGGCACTCATCAACGTAGACAACTTGATGGGGGAGTAAACAAGGCTGCAAAATGTTCGTTGAAGTGGTTAACAAGGGGCCGAATTTTGTAGAGCCGATCGTGTCCAGGGTCTCCACGAGGACGTCAGAGTTCATGGTTGTTGAAGTGCATGAACCGCAAGATCTGCCCTGGCCATGGAGGCAGAGAACACGGGCAAATAGTAAACTGGATCAATGGACCAATATTACCGCAACTTACTCATTTTAACTATGCTCATCTCGAGTGATAGGCCCAGAAAGGTCTTAAATACGGAAACCATAAATCGGTTTTAATTCGCTGGTAAGCTTGCCAGTTCACCAAAAGGATGAGTGGCACAAGCTCTGCTCCATACAAGAGCCCTGCAGGTTCTTGCACCTCAACAACAAAAGAATGGGGTTGGGTATGCCTGACCTTGGCAGGGACCTGAACACCGTTGTCATCTGTCATGGAGCCGCTGTCTACAGGATTGTATTCCGAGCCTGAATTGGACAGATGAGTGACGACCTCTTCACTATCTGTCATGCTCAGAAACATGAAGGCTTCTTTACTAGTGTACCTTCGATTTTCCATTTTGGGCTTTAAAAATTTACTGGTACACTAGTAAGATTCACAGGAAAATAAGCACCCAACTGTCACCAACTGTATCAAACGCTACCAAAATATTGTTAGGGATCAGGCCTGACTATTCGAATGCTGCAGTTATGCATTTAGTGTTTTGTAAGCGACCGTGATCGATCCTGCACTTGGCTGGGCAGAGGGGCAAAACACAGGTGCTAGAAGGTAACTGGGCTGCTCCCGCTAACAATGCGGTTTTGGAAACCCTAAACTGCTGGGGACGCTAGTATAGATCTGATCAGATATTGATCAGTTCATGTACTATACCACTAAGGGAGATGTATGGTGCGTGGGTGTTGGCGCCACTGGCACTAATATGACACTGTCTGGTGCGACGCAGACCCCGACACTAAAAACGGATATCACCCACCAGGCTATCAGGAGGTTAAACCTTTATTGGGTAATAAACGGCAGGTGCCCCGATGCTATAAAAAGTAAACTAACCAACATCACCTGTAACGCTTAAACAGTGATCACTGGTGACGGGGTGAAAGTGTTAACTAGGGGGCAATCAGGGGGGTAAATTAGGCAATATATGGGGTACCCAACACTATAAAAACCTGACGGTGAACCTAAAAAGCCAACTGACTAACTAGTCTCAACAGTGACACTTAAACAGTGATCACTGGTGAAAGGGTTAACTAGGGGGCAATCAGGGGGTTAAAACCTACAGGTACACACATCTGCCTGCCCGTGCCATTCCATCGACATATATAGTCGCGTGGCGGCCGTCAACTGGTTAAACAAGTACCATTTAAAAGAATGGGATGAGACTTGTCATGAGACTTGTCATGCGACTTTGATGTCCATAATGTGGACGGAGCCATAATAGAATATTCACAAATACATAAAAAATTCAGGATTGAATTAGAACAGGTTACATTTCAGATCTAGGGGAAAATAGTTATGGCTAGTATGCAGAACACCCACTAATTCAAAAAGAACATTCCTAGCTAAGACTTTTGTGAAGCATAAATTTTCAAACGCAAGGCACCCTCACCTTTGTTATAGAGTTTAAGCCTCTGTTGCACAGATGTAATTGCTCCCAGTACTGAAAGGCGGTTCACGCGAGACTTGATGTTGGATGCTGTACCAAACTCATCCGCCAACATCTTGGCCACCCTTGAAATTTGGTCTTTTGGAGGAATTATTAAAGAGATCATACTGGTGCCATTCCTGTAGGAATCAAAATGAAAGGGGTTTGTAAGGAACAGGCAACTATGTTTAATCTACTTTTAGACCTCATTCACACAAGACATTTATTAGCTTAAAGCCCAAGTAGTTAAACTGATAGCTGCATAGCAAACTAGCTCATTACGAATTATTTACCTTCGAGCGAAGCCCCAGCAGCGGTCCTCGTACACCGCTCCAGCCTGCGACATCGCTCTACAAGTTAATTACGGGTATTGCGGGCTCCTACACTGATTAGCCAGAGCAGTGGTGACGTCACTCCTGTGCGCATGCACGGGAGCCGCCAGTAATGGCACACTAACTGAAGCAACGGCATGTACCTGCCAATGCTTCAGTGTGCATGCACCGATGACGTTGGCACATGTTGATACAGGGGATATCTCCTAAACCGTGCAGGTTTAGGAGATATCCAGGGTAGCTACAGGTGAGCCTCATAGTCCTGTACCTGTAGTAAAAAGCGTTTGTAAAGGGTTTATAACCAGTTTAACAGATGTGCAGATTCCCTCTCAAAAGCTATGAACTCTTAGGCCTCATGCACACTGGACTTTAAAAAAAAAAAAAAAACACGTTCTAAAAACTGCAGTAGCTTTGCAGTGAGTTTTTCAACTGTTTTCAATAGTGTTTTTGGTTGAAGAAATTAATTTTTTTCCAATGGAACAAAAACGTTAAAAAACGCTGGTGAGTGACTTTTTAAATGTGTATTGACGTTTACAGCTGAAAAACGTCTCAGAACCCAATATTTTTTTTTACTGCTTAAAACTGCTGATAACAGCCTATGTGTGTATGGAAACATAGGATAACATGGAGAGTTTATTGACTGTAGAAAATAATGTCTACTGCCAAAAACAGCTGCTGTAAAAACATCCAGTGTGCATGAGGCCTCAATAAAAACATACAACATGCCAAATGGGTATAAAGCCCAGCAGCCACTGTCTGTGTAGAACTGGTCAGTGCCCGCGTTAGGCAATACTAGCCAATTTAAAAACAAAAACATAACTTGCTGTCTGACAATCTACCGAATTCTTGAAAGGTCAGTAGAGAGGTAGATTTTCAACGTATCCTTCTACATAATATAAAAACAGCTTTCCATTTGTGAAATGCAGTTCGTGTGTGCAAAAATTAAATTTACTGTCAGATGCCCTTATTAAAAAAAAAAAAAAAAAAAATTATTAAAAAGACTAAGCTGCACTCAGGAGGTATGCTGCCCCGTACAGAAGGATGTCTGGTGGAACATCAAAGCCGTACCCATGAAGGCCATGGCAACAAAAAAAAAAAGCACAAAAAAGGGTTTAGTCCAATGGTAAATGACAGCACCACCTGAAAAACCTTGCAGCCAAAGCTGGCATCCATGGAAGCAGCCTCATCCACTTTACAGAGTTTAAAATGTATGTAGCAAGTCTCCTCAGCTTGGTATCGGAAAGTCCATGGTGTACAGACTGCTCAGGTAAAAAGAAGCATTGGCTAGAAAGGATTGTTTCATTATGCTTCAAAGCACAAGCTTAAAGTGATAAACACACCATGTTTAATTTACATTGTTCCTTCTATCTCTGTATAATAGATGATAGCGCTGTAGATTTAATTTGTTTATTAAAAAACATTAAGTACCTTTTTCATAATTGATATATAATCGTTACATGACCCAGCTCTTTCCCAGGCCGTCTACAGGGAAACATAAGCAAGAGGAGCTTCTAGTCCTCTGCTGCTGGTCACATGCTCAAAAAAAAAAAAAAACATGCAAACAGTAGAGTATACAAAATACAGGAGTAGAATATCATACAAATATATATTTTGAAATCAAATCTTTATTTATGCAAGTGGATTTCTGCCAGTCCCGGGCTGCATCACAATCCTCCAGCCTTTGTCTCAGAATAAGAGGGAGGTGAAGTCTCCATAAATCTACATGTAATATTTCCACTCCCATTATGTTTAGCTGATAAGTGGACATGGAAGAGGGAGCGAGCATGCTGTCATTTACCACCATGTACAAGCCCACTTGTGACTCTATAGTCACATGGGCTGCTCAGATTAGAAACCTAATGAGAACAGTATGTGCAGAGCTGCCAACAATGCTATGTAAAACTGGGGGGACTTGGACAGAATGGGAAGATAACAGAAGGATCATATATTGTATATAGATCAATGACGAGAGAGCGTGTGTATCTATATCTATTTTGTTTTTTATTATCAACATTTTTATAAAGATACTTTTGGTGTAAAAAAAAAAAAAAAAAAATCTAAAGATGGTTTTCCATTTAAGATACCCAATTTAATTCATTCAGCATGAAATAGAGCTTTGTTATGCAGCATATTTCGCAATATTTATATTTTTTGGTAAACCCAATGAATACAAGCTCTGCAAACTGAGGTGACATGCACTGCATTGATGCATTCACACACTTTCACAGTAACCAATGCAATAAAAACAAAAAGTTCAAGAATTTTCCTTTATCCTATTGTTTTGCAAATCTATGTACACTGCAAAAACTGTACAATTGAATCGTTTGGATATCGTCGTTTTAATAACCTCACAGCTTATTCTGAAATGGGAAACCTTCATTTTGTTTGGAAATATTAAAGATTCTAACCACCAGCAAGAATAAGCGCACACATTTAAAGAGCACCTGTCATTTCAGATACATCATGGCAGCGCTCGTTTGTGGGCATCCACTCACCTGCTGCCACATCCCTCACCTTGTTGTGTCACTGCCGCATCACCAGCCATCCCATTTAAGGGAATATTCACTTAATTTGTAATATTTACCCTCCCACCTCCCCCAACAGCACATATACTAGGGATGCACCAATATATTATCAATTGGAAATAAGCTTATCAGCTTTTTGCAGAGGGGTGAAAAAAAAAGAGGATGTCAATAATGGCATGCTGTGTCCAATGGACTTCAACGCAAAAGTGCATTCTGAATTTTCGGTTCCGGGACTTTCATTTTGATGCACCACTAACCTTCAGTAGCACTTAGTCCCATTCTGATCCATCCTATGCTGCTGAGGATTGAAGTCAGACAGCTTGACCCCTCCTCACCATACTTCTACCAAGGAGGTACGGTCAGTCAGCCCTCAACCATTAGTCTCTGGAAACCGAGGGCACATTGACAAGTGCAATCATTGAGGCCACCAAGGGAGGGGTCAGCTTCATTTACAAAACCAACTTAAAATCAGTCAATGTCAAGCCACAAAATAGGTTTACTAGCAGCTGCAGATCCCTCACATAGCTAGCACTGACTGTTCGTTAAAGAGGTTTTAAAGGTTTTTTTTTTTTTTTCTAAATAGGTTCCTTACCTTTTTCTTTCAATTTCCCTTCTAAATGTTTTTCTTCTTTGTCTGAATTACTCACTTCCTGTTTCTCCTCAGTAAGCTGTTCTGGCTGACTAGCCTCTATGGATGATGGGAGCAAGTTTACCGAGGAGAAACAGGAAGTGAGAAATTCAGACAAAGAAAAAAAACATTTAGAATGGAATCAAAGGAAAAGTCAAGTGAACCAACAGGCAAATTAATCCACTGAAATTAAAGTGGAAGTTACCATATCAATACAGGAGCCTTCTGGTACAAAGAATGAATCTTCCTTAAAGGAAATGCTGCAATAAATACACCCCAGGCATCTAAAAGTGCTAAAGTGGTTCTAAAGCAGTGGTTCTCAACCGGGGGGGGGGGGGGGGTCGGCTGATGATTTGTCAGGGGTCACCGAATCCTGAGCTGTTCCTGAAGCCCACAACACTCTTCCAGCCTTTTTGCCGGTGTATCATCATATTCCGCTCCCCAACATAGACTGCTCCGGAAGTGCTGGACGGCCAACTGCGCATGCGCGATGCGTTCCAATGCATTTAAGGCAGTGCATACCAGCGAAACCTCGTTCGGCATCCAGGCTCTTTCCTTAACATCCCCATGGATTGGAGGATGTTAAAAAAAGAGCCAGGAGGCCGAGCGAGTGGCTCTTAGTCCACGTCGCTCTGAAAGACGGCTATGCTGGTGTGCAGTGCCGTAAATGCTTTGGAACGCATCGCAGATGCGTTTGGAACGCATCGCGCATGCGCAGTTGGCCGCCGCAGCACTTCCGGAGCAGTCTGATGAGGGAGCTGAATATGACACGTCACCGCCACCCAGCAGGGCCTATCCCTGGAGCCTGTGGCTGGCAAGCTGGGCTGTTCCCTGAGCCTGCAGCCGCCCACTCAACCTCTTCGCAGGTGCCCATTCAGTTCACGGCATGGCTGGGGGGGGGGGCAAAGACGGTCAGCTGACTGGTGAGGAATGTCAAGTGCTGGAGGAGACCCTATCTCCTGATTTTGGCATAGGTGCCACTGCTACACTGCTGTGTGTATCGACATGCAGAGCAGAGGTTTGGGGGTGATTCTGCTCGATGTAACATCTTTCATACTTAAAGCAGATGTCCGCTCCAAAAAAAAAAATATTAAAAGCCAGCAGCTACACATACTGTAGCTGCTGACTTAATATCAGCACACTTACCTGTCCTGCAGTCCAGCGATGTCCGCAGCAGAGAACGAGCGATCTCTCGTCACTCTGCTGCCCTCGTCATCCACGGTGCGGGAACCAGAAAGTGAAGCGCTCTGGCTTCCGCTGTGTTCTGGGAGCCGAGGCGACGTCCTGCACGCAGTCTGTGGCCGGAAGTGGGTGCAAATACCTGCACATATCTGCACCCTCCTCCCCCTGAAAGGTCTCAAATGTGACACAGGAGGGGGGAGGGTTCCGATCAGCGGGAGTTCCACTTTAGGGTGGAGCTCCGCTTTAACAAAAAATAAAATAAAATTGGGTATTGTGTCTGAGCACCAAAATTGAGTTTGCAAAACCAAGGCTCAAATTCCATGAAAAAATTGCCCACCAAAAACACCCACCATTTTATTCTTTGAAGAAGAAAAAAATAAAAAATTACAAACTGCTGCCCTAGACACCATTGCATAGGTGGGACTGTATGACTTATTACATGAACTGTTTTTCAATCTTATTCCAACCTGGAGCACCCAATTTTCTAGTCAACTACAGCTGATCATATTAACACATGCATCTCATTTGCCCATTTGCTATGCGGAAGTATCTATTCTGCCTCTTTCTCCACCGTGGTCCTCCGCTTCTTCGTCCTGCGTCACAGTGTCTTGTGGTGAATGCCTTCTGGGAACTGTGTGTAACCTAGGAGGCAGCCGCCCATTCACAAAGCGTTGTGCGAGTCGCGAATGCGCAGTAGGAAACAGGCAGTGAAGCCGTAAGGCTTCACTGCTTGTTTCCCTTAGTCAGGATGGAGGCGCCAGGACCAAGTGATCACCGTCCAGGGCCCATCATCCCTGGCACCTAGGACAGGTAAGCGTCCCTATTAAAAGTCAGCAACTACACGGTTAGTATCTGCTGACTATTAAAAACACACACACACACACACCAACTTGCGGGTGGAATCCCACTTTAAGCGCCATTTATACATTAAGCAAATTTTTGTATTTATTTATTTTTTGATATGTCAATAGAGTGCTTTTGAGGCAACTATCTTTTGGAACAAAAGTACTACTGACACTTACATACATTTTTATTGCCATGTCTTTTAGCTACAGGGATAGCACTGGGTGAGCTAGCAGAACTATTTTATGAACCTTTCTATTGGTATTTCTAATATACATACGCCCCTGTCCTCCATTAGCTTAAAATCCAATTTATCCAAGGTTCCCCAGCTCAATATTCATACATACACATACTAGGGCCAATTTAGACAGGAGCCAATAAGATCATACCATACCTAGAGTTCAGTCCCAGGACAGGATGACAGGCTGGCTATCCTAGGTAGTCACCCCAGTCCAGCCATGAAGTGCAGGGTTTCTGTGTTGGCATACTCACAACTTGAGTGGTTGTTCCATCACATAATCCTGGGTCTGTGGGGCTCAGGTTCCTGTATATTGGCATCAAAATATTACATTTAGCAGTACCAAGTAAACTAGTCATTTAAAGTGGTTGTAAAGCTTCACTTTTTTTTTTTTAAATAACAAACATGTCATACTTGGCTCCACTGTGCAGTGTGTTTCGCACAGAGTGGCCCTGATCCACGTCTTCTGGGGCTCCCTCTGCGGCTGTCTCGTGCTCCTCCCCGCATTAGCTAACCACCTCTGGGAAGCTCTCTCCCAAGGGAGTTAGCTTGCGGGCACACTCCCGAGTCCTGTATCTAGCGTCCATAAGTCGCCAACTACAGGACTCGGCTCCCGCAGCACCCTTCCGCGTCATTGGAGTTGATTGACAGCAGCGTGAGCCAATGGCTGCGCTGCCATCAATGAAGAGCAGAGAACAACCAAGAAGACCGGGCCAACATCAAGCGTGCTCGACGCGGGACTTTCGAGGGCTCGGGTAAGTAAACGGGCTTGGGGGGGGGGGGGGGGTCCTGCAATCACCAAATGTGTTTTCACCTTAATGCATAGGGTGCATTAAGGTGAAAAAACATGAACCTTTACAACCCCTTTAAAAGGGTAGTTCCACTTTTGCAGCCAATTCGGAACATCTACTTTATATTTGTTACATCTTTCCATTGAAATAGCAGAACTTAAAATCTTGTTTACACATTGCATAAAAATTGCCTTTTTTGACTCCAACATGGCAGCATACACGATATAGCTTCACCCCTATATCTACCCACATGACCCAATTAGCGATATAAAAGACTGGGAGGGGGCTACCGCCCCCATGCTCCTTTTTTGTCCTCAGGGATCAAACAGCTACAGACGTTACACTCAGGATAAGCTCTTACCTGGCGACTATGTCGGCGTCCATCTTGGTTCAAGCCCATCACAGAACGCAGTCCCACATTTTAGGCTGCTAAATGCACCGACAAGGTGAGGAGCCCCTTCTGGTGGCACTTTGGGGCTGAGGTGTTCTCTAATCAGAGACAAAATCCCCTCTTGTGGCATGCCTGCTGTGGGGTCTGGATCCAGCAGCTGGGACTGCATGTCTTCTCTCCTATGGAACTCTTTCCAGGTCTGTCAGTTTTCTATAAAAAATGTTTTTCTTTATCTTGCTCGGTCTAAGATTTGCCGAGACCAAGTAGTGCAGGGGCCTGCCTGAATGCATACAAATTGAGGCTCTTGGAGTTTGGCCTTGTATTGTGTGGTTTTGGTAAATCTGAAGGAAAAAATAAAAATCTGCAGAGGATTGTATAAATGTGTAGCCAGTAGGGATGAGCTACGGCGTGTTTGCACAGTCCACGTGCAGAGCCCTCTGCAGCCGAGTATCAGTAATATGTCTCCCCTGCCTGTGATAAGCATGGACTGTGCAACAGGCCGGAGCTCATCCCTATTAGCCGGCTTAAAAGTGTCCTTTTGTGTGGATAGGCGTTTGCTTCCCTATAATTGTACTAGCCCATTAGCACAGAGGCAGGGGAAGAGCAGAGTCTCTCAGGTGCTCTATTTAACTGCTTGCCGACCAGCCGCCACAGTTATATGGCGGCAGGTCAGCTCTGCTGGGCGAGAGCACGTAGCTATACGTCATTTTTCCGAGCAGCCAATAGGGGGCGCATGCCCGCGATCGCTCGTTACACACAGCTCCTGGTCCTGTCAGGGGAGAAATGCCTGACCGTCTGTTCATACAATGTAAGAACAGCGATCAGTCATTTCCCCTAGTCTGTCCCACCCCCCCTTCAGTTAGAACACACCCAGGGAGCATACTTAACCTCTTCCCCGCCAGTGGCATTTTTATAGTAATCAATGCACTTTAATAGCACTGATCGCTATAAAAATGCTAATGGTCCCAAAAATGCGTCAAAGTGTCCGGCATAATGTTGCAGTACCAAAAAATTTGATTAAAAAAAGCCATAAAACTACCCCTTATTTTGTAAACACTAACTTTTGCGCAAACCAATTAATAAACGCTTATTGCGAATCGGCCTAAACTGAGGGAATTTTTTTTTTTTTTTTTTTATATTTTTTGGGGGATATTATGGTAAAAAGTAAAAAAAAAAAAAAATTTTCTCTTCAAAATTGTCGCTCTATTTTTGTTTATAGTGCAAAAACTAAAAACCACAAAGGCATCAAAAAACACCAAAAGAAATCTATTTGTGGGGAAAAAATAACGCCAATTTTGTTTGGGAGCCACGTCGCACAACCACGCAATTGTCAGTTAAAGCGAAGCAGTGCCGAATCGCAAAAAGTGCTCTGGTTTTTGACCAGCAATATGGTCCGGGGCTTAAGTGGTTAAAGGGCACAAATGGCCAGGTAATGGATGACTTGTGATTAAGGCATCCAGAAAGGCAGTATCTCATTCTGAGGAACAGTCAATGACAGGCAAGTCTCACTCCACCGGAAAGATCTTTCCGTTGGAGTGAGGATCTGATAATACTATCTAACAGACACATATACTCTGGGCCGACAGTACCACTGGAGGATATCTGGATCCCTCTATGACTACACGCTTAATACCCCTGCAGGGGTGATTGGCTGTGGTGAGTGGGGAAGCACCGGACCACAGCGTTACCACCTTCCTACACATTTGATGGAATTTCGTATCTAGGATTACTGCACATCTATCTTCGTTATATATGTTTGAATTTTTTGAATTTTATGGACTTTAATTATAACCACATGTATATGCACTTTTGCACTTTATCACTATATATATGTTTATTATTTGATGTAAATGGTGTCACTGTAATTGTAAAACCTGTATGTAGGGAATCCCAGTACTGTTTTTTTAAGTTAACACACTGACACAGGCACCCCTGACATTCAGGGTTTGGGACAGCGCCACCACCCCTTTCACACATACTTCTTAATGAGATGAAACTCAAATCGAATGTCTTCTATCGCTGCCTCACCTACGGTCCTTCAGAGCCATGCTCAGCTCAGTCACAGACAAAAGAACGTTGCCTCCAAAACCCTGGGCTGCCGACCCATCCTCAAAGCAGAATTGCTGTAAACTGCCTTTTGATGGGATGGTGCTGTTCGGCCAAAAACTGGAGGTTGCCATCTCCAGGGTTACAGGAGGTCTTCTGTCAAGGCCTTTGTGGCTCCCTCAGATACCCAGAAGCCATTTTTAACGCCAGGCCTTTACAGGAGGAAGTTGGAGCCCGGCTGTTTGAAGTGGCCCAGTTCTGGCAAGACCACTGCCAAAATTGGCAGATTCAGTCCACAGTGGCGCAAGGCCATTATTGGCTTTTCAAACAGCAGCCTACAGAACAACCACAAGCGGCTGAATCAATCAGGCATTACCAGAGCCATCTGAAGCCTACACAGAATATGGTCTACCTAGGGGCCCGTTCATTACTCAAATGGCGACAGTTTCTTTGCCACTTAAGAAACTCCCCAAAAAACAGGGATAAGTGCACCAGTGATGTCAGCATCCCAGTGCATAGGTCTTCTCGGGACGATGGCTTCATGTATCCCGATGATCCCCTGGGCTCACTGGAAACTCAGTTTTCCAACAAGGCTTGCTGATGCAGTGGAAGAGTGTTTGTCTAGATTAAACCATCCAATCAGGATCCCCAGCCAGATTCGCTAGTGGGGGGCGGTTATAAGAAACGCTAAACAGAATCATCTAGTAGGGCCATAGCTAGGGGTGCAACGGATCAAAAAACTCACGGTTCGGATCGTTCCTCGGATCAGGAGTCACTGATCGGATAATTTTTCGGATCAGTAAAAAAAAAAAAAAAAAGCCACACAAACGACAAACATAACTTGCCCCCCACTCGTCCACCATTGTCCCCCCACTCGTCATCACCATCACTGTTCCAGTCTAACATTGCCCCCACAGGGATGTAAAGGTGTTCTGTGCAGGCATCCCCACTCTTGTCTATGGAGACACATCTGCTGCACAAACACAGCCGCTGTCTCCCAATATAACTCCAGTGTGTGTGGGCGACATCCCTGAAATTACCCCGTCTGCATTCCTGGGACACACCATGAGGGTCAGTCAAGCACCCCAATATAACTCCAATGCGAGTGACGTCCCTGAACTCACCCCATCTGCATTCCTAGGACACACCATAGGGGTCAGTGCAGCCGCTGTACCCCAGACATGAATAGACTGCTGGCATAGAACTGTACATGTGGGTGAGGCAGAAGCCAGTCACACACACTGCAGTAAACACCATGTGAACAAGGCTCCATTGGTGACCCATGTATGACCAGGCTGGCCTTATAGGGTCCCAAGAAAAGGTAGGAAGAAAACAGGGAAAAAACACTACACAGGACTCGCCATACCTAACAACGTGTTGGAACGAAGAGAAGGGTCACGGTAAAGAATGACAACAAAGCGACACTGCCCGCCCGGAACTTCCCTCCACAGAGATCACCGGAGTCACACCGCCGTAGAAAAATACACCCTCCCACCTTTTGTTTAAATCCCCTCCGTCGCCCGAGGCTGCCACCCCCTCATCCGGCGTGCGCCTCATTGGAGAGACCCCTCCCGCTTCTTCGTCATCACGCACAGCTTGCTGCACTCCACCATGGAACGCAAACACTGAGCGCGCGCTCTTGCAGAATAGAAAATCCACGAGCAGAGGGAGGGGTGATGCCGTCGCGCACAGCCGCCGGGTGTACCAAGATGGCCGACCGCTCCGGAGCTAGGCCGAAGCCTTTCCTAAGGACCCGGAGTAGTCCGCAGATTGCATACTGTACCGATCCGAACAGGTCGACCCGTTCGGATCGGTCACAGTCCGTTGCACCCGTAGCCATGGATCATTTTTACCACAGATGCCAGCGCATGGTGTGGCACCACATGGGAAAAACTCCAGATCCAGGGAGACAAGGCGGGACGCACAGCCAATCCCTCTTGAGAGGTGGAACCGATCAGGACATTGGCACAACAATATCTCCCAGATTTGAAGGCCATATATCTTCCAAGTCAGAACTTGGAAGTGTATAGCCTATCCAGAAAATTCAAGGATCGCCACCAAATAGTCCCTTCACCATGAAGTGTTTAAACCGATCATCAACGAGTGGAGGTATCCACAACTGGATCTTTTTTCCCCTCATCAACCAACTGCAAGGTGAGCCAGTTCCTCTCACGCTACCCTCATCCATTAGCAGGGGAGACGACGCCTTGACCCATCCTTAGGTTGAGCAACTAGCCTACGCCTTCCCTCTTATTGTTTTTAATCCTGACATTCCTGAGGTTATTGACAGAGAATTTGACAGTCACAGTATTACCTTACTGGCCTCGAAGACCATGGTTCTCTCTGGCAATGGATCTCAGTGTGCACCCACCGATCACTCTGCCTGTGACTCCTCATCTACTGTCGCAAGCAATCATCCAACATTATTCCATGTTCTTCCCAGACAGGGTTGTGCTGAGACCTTTGGATCACTGTGTCCCAAAGGTGGCATTGATATTTAATCTCTCCAGTGAATGGGTGCTTTCAGCCTTCCCAGCGGAATCAGATGCCGACCTGCAATTGTTGGACATTCCTCAAAGTCCATCTCCAGGCTACTTCTACATTCCGATGTGCGACAGAATTTATCATACCTACCAGAACATTTTAAAGGAAAGCGGACTCAGCCAGGACAATCTCGGGCTGCATGGTAAAAACTATTCACCAGGTATATAGAGCGGCCATTAAGGATCCTTCGGAGGATGTTAGAGCTCACTCAACCAGGGTGATGTCTTCAAGGGTGGCACAGGCAGCTCTGGAGACAGTCTGCAAAGCAGCTAGTTGTCATATTATACGTTCTTAAAACACTACAGGGTGGATACAGCCGCTCTTACTACAGTAGAGTTTGGGAGAAAAACTAGCTACGCTTCCAAGTCTATTGTCAAAGACTAAGTTTGCAACATTAAACCCTCCCTCTGATCTTTGCGCTTTATATGGAGAGAAGGGGGGTGGGGGGGTAGCTCTCAGTCAGACTTTTATAGAGCTAGACAGGTCCTGTGGGTGGATTTAGGGGCAGTGCTATATCATGTGTATACTGCCATGTATTGGCATAAGGAAAATACAATACAATTTTCCCATTTATTTTTAACCACCATTTTCTGGAAATTACAGCAAGGGAAAAAAAAATCTACTTTATTCTCTTTGTTAAGAGAGGGGATTACAAAGTAGTTTACCATAAATCAGTCCGAGACAGATATCCCCTCCAGTTGTACTGCATTTAAACACTATCTTAAGCCGGCCATAGACTGATCGAAATTCAGACCGTTCAGCATGGACCAGCTAAAAGTTGATCTATGGCCGTTCCTGTTCTATTGATTGACTTCTCACGAAAGGGCATGTTGAAAACGTTTGTTTGATCATCACTGCAGCCAGATTTATATATGGGCAGCTTAACCACTTAAGACCCGGACCAATATACAGGTTAAGGACCTTGACCCTTTTTGCGATTCCGCACTGCAACGTGGCTCCCAAACAAAATTGGCGTCTTTTTTCCCCCACAAAAAGAGCTTTCTTTTGGTGGCATTTGATCACCTCTGCGGTTTTTATTTTTTGCGCTATAAACAAAAATAGAGCGACAATTTTGAAAAAAAAAATCAATATTTTTTACTATTGGTTATAATAAACCCCCAAAAAAATATATATAAAAAAATAAAAATACATTTTTCCCTCAGTTTAGGCCAATACGTATTTACTTATGTTTGGTAAGAGAAGGAAAAAATAAAAGGGGGGGCCTGGCTGTAGGTGTGATGTCACTGATCGCCGTTCCCTATAACAAGGAACAGACGATCAGTGACACTGCCACACAGAAGGGGGAAGGTGAGCGAGCACACACACACCTCCCCGTCTTCAGCTCCTGTGACCCGATCGCAAAACACAGGCGATCGGGTCAGAGGGTCCCGCGGTCACAGATGTTCGGACTGGGTCGCGAGTGCATCGGGCGCGTGCAACCCACGGCTGGGCTCTTAAAGGCAACGTACAGGTACATGCCTGTCCCCAGCCACGCCCTTCTGCCGACGTATATCGGCGTTAGGCGGTCCTTAAGTAGTTAATCTAAAAAGTGTATGCTACCTCAGCATTTCATATGTCTGTTGTACAATGTACACGTATTAAAAATGTCCTGGTCTCTCTGCATTGCTGCCTTTGGTGTCTGTTTATGAAGCAGCAAAAAATGTTTCACTGCTCCATTCTCTGGTGGAGATTGTTCTCAGAATGCCAGTTTATGAAGCGGCGTAGATCGCTGCTTCTTTGGAGAAATGAAGCAATCTACAAACACTTCTAACAGTGGAGAACGCCACCCGATACTGGAATCTCGTGAGACATAACGAGATTACAGCTCAAAAAATTCACCAATACACAGGGGAGGTGTCCTTTATTGAGCAGAAATAAATTATCACTGATCAGAAAAACCCATTCCTGGAGAGACCGCCCACCTAGTAAATACAATTTATATACAACACACATGACAGTGGGACATGATTATTATCTTGAAAGAATAAATTGTGTATATGTGACATATACTACCGCGCTGATTGCATGGACCCAATTTTCAAAACATATAATATATATATATATATATATATATATATATATATATATATATATATATATATATATATATATATATATATATATATATATATATATATATATACACACACACACACACACACAAAACATCCATAAACACCAGTGCTAACTAAAAAAAAAAATTATATATATTCGCACTGGTGTTTATGGATGTTTTGTATATAATATATATAATATATATATATATATATATATATATATATATATATATATATATATATATATATATATAAACTTTCAGCAGTCCTGTTAGTGCGTGCTGCTGCACCTATGTAAACAGTGCCTCAGTCCTTTAAATTTCCAAAGTGTCAGAAAAACATGCTCTATGGTGTGGTAAAGATGATCTCCGTGACTACCACCTCTATACAAAGATTGCGCTCACCAGATCACGGAAAGGGGACAGCATATAACATCCTTAAACAGTGGTTCCACGCGATCCTCAATCTTATGTATCAGACCCAAATAGCTCTTTGCGTTCACCTCTTTTGGCTCCCCCGAAAGGAAAAAAAAGCCTCTTATGGTGTAATAAAGTTATGACCAGTTTATTTAAGACAATAAAGTTTTAAAATATCACACTCACATGCTCCAATATCCGGCCGGCATTAGCTTGTCCAGCATTACTGTTTGTGCAGCGTGCGTTCCAACCCTCGTTCGTGTTGCGGTCCAGCGGGCGGAAGTTACAGCATTGAACAGTGGAGGAGGCTGGTGACACAATTTCGTACTTGAGAGATAATGCCCATACGCCTCTACATGTTTCGCATGCACGCATGCGTCATCAGGAAGCTATGGGCATGCCTCCCTTAGTTATTTATATTCAATTCAATTATTTGTGGCCGGTAGCAGCACGCACTAACAGGACTGCTGAAAGTTTATATATATATTTTTTGAGTTAGCACTGGTGTTTATGGATGTTTTGTTAATTTATATATATGTATATATTATATGTTTTGAAAATTGGGTCCATGCAATCAGCGTGGTAGTATATGTCACATATACACAATTTATTCTTTCATTTTTTTCACTTGGCACAGGTGTTTATAATAACTGCAGCAGATTGGAATTATAGGTATATATTAAATACTTAGTTGCGCCGGTGTCACAACACACATGGTTATTATCTTGGGGGTCTGATCGAGGAAGTCAAAAATCTTCCTAATTTCCCCAGAATTCTCTACCTCTGAGCTGGGGGAATCGGAGTGTAAATTCTGGCAGATCGCCAGTGAAGTGCTGAGATCACAGCTTCATAAACTGCGTGTTTCTGTGCCTGACAATCACAGCTTCCCTGTGTGCGGAGATCGTCGGAGAACATGTTCTCCCCCGACCATCTGTTTCATAAACCGTTAATGGACCCCGATGATCAGCACAGATCCCTGGGATTACCCCTGTTCAGAAACGTACACCCTTGTGCGACACCGATAGTCCTCCTGTTTTCCCCATTTCAAACTGAACAAAGCAGGCATGGAAGCACATGCAACCCAACAAGGTCAGTTTTTTCTGGCTGTGCTAGGAGCAGACTGCCTGTTCCCCAATAGCCAAGAACAGTGCCAACATGACCCTCTACACAGCTAATCAACGGGAAGATCAGTATATTGTAGTCTCACGCCAACCCCAGGTTATAAATTGGTTTAACATCTGTACACAAACATTTTGCCTTGCCTTTCTATTTTAAATTGAATGGGTTTTAGGAGGCGAGGGTTCACATATAAATTTAAAAGGTTTAGGAGCTGGGCTTCTCCATTGCATGTTAATGAGAGCTGGATTGCCCCCCCAGCCCAGCTATTGCAACAGATCATGCTGAACTAGCTGAGAAATGCTTTCAGCCAGTCATGACAATTACTCCACAGAAACATCTCATAATTTTTTTGGGGGGGTGGGGGGGAGTGGGACTTCCTGTCCTCCTTCCGCCGAGGGGCTGGTAAGGCGATTATATCGCCTTACTGCAGCCCCTCCCTGTAGGTGATCGCCTGGGACAGGTCCCAGGCGATCGCCTGCCAAATCTGACAGCGCAGCTCCGCTCGGTGGGTGCCCGGCCGTGAAGCCGAAAGCTGTCACGGCCGGGTGCCCACACTTGGCATGAAGACACCGGCTGGGGAGAGGGGGGGGGGGGTGGAGAGGAGCGGAGCCCCGGCCAACGCGTCGCTGAAACCGTGGAGCAGGTAAGTATGTTTATTAAAAGTCAGCAGCTACAAAAAGTGTAGCTGCTGGCTTTTAATAAACATAAAAACAGGCTGGAACACCCCTTTAAAGTGGTTGTTAACCCTTACAGACAACTTTGACCTACAGGCAAGCCTAGATTAAGGCTTACCTCTATGTCCAAGAAATATCTCCTTAACCTACACAGTTAAGGAGATATTTCCAAGAAATACAGCACTGATGTCTACCACGCATGTGCCATAGATAACGGCACACAGGCACACTGAGCGTGCCGCTACCAACAGAATCATGCATGGGAGCGACGTCATCGCTGCTCCGGGCAATCACAGAGATACCCGGAAGTCACTCTTGGTATAATGGCGGCGACGGAGGACGTGTCCGAGGACCGCTGCGGGGACTTTGTTTTCAGGCAAGTAATTTATAATGAGCTAGTTTGCTATGCATGCTTGCAGGGTTTTTTTTTTCCTCCAAGAGAGGGTTTACTTTAATGGTTGTACTGCTCCCTGTATACACAAAACCTTCACTATTATAGCCAGATCTTGCATTGATAAGGGCCAAGAAGCCTGAAACAGCTCAATGTTATGCAGGCAATAGATGCAAATTTCTTTCCTGCAACCATCGCTAAAGCCATCCCCATCAGAAGACTAGCGACTAATAACAATCCTAAGTAAATCCAGTAGGCTGGTTGTACCCAAGTTAATCAACTTGGCAAATTCAGCCTGCCCACACACGGTTCCACTATTCTATGGCTGGCTTAAGTTTTACCGGCTCTGTAATGTTCACTGAAGTGTTTTCTCTAGGGTTTATTCTTTAGGGTCTCTGCAGAAAGATACTATTTTTAACTTGTAAGAAACAAATGTCAGAAAACGCTTAGTCTTTAAGGCACCATTCACACCTGAGCGTTTTTCTGCCTGAAGCTCAAACACACTGAAGAAGGGGGGGGGGACCCCACAACAATTTCTATATGGAGATGTTTGCCTGAAACTCAAAAAAGTTCTGGAGCTTCTTTTGTCGTTCAAACTGGGCAGATTTGCTCATTTATGGTGCTTTTTAATTCACATAGAAATTAATGGAAAAGTGCAACTTTCTGCTCAAATAAAAAAAAAAAAAAAAATAGCAATCATCCATGAACGTAAACCATTACACAAATAACAAAAAAAAAAAAAAGAATGTAATACATAAATAACTCCTAACCATAAAAAAAATATAGCGGCCACGCAATTGTCAGTTAAAGCAATGCAGTGCCGTATCGCAAAAAATGGCCTGGTCATTGGGCAGCCAAATCTTCGGGGGCTGAAGTGGTTAATGTGTCACTAGCAGAAAGCTGAAAACTCCTATGACTGGGGCAGCCACATGCAGCCAAATCCAACTATGGCCTGTGAGGGCAACCGTGTTAATACCACAGTCTGACTTTCACTGCCTCGTCATGACTACAGTGCTGCAATCAGCAAGGAACTTTGCCGATTTCAGCACTGTAGTGGTGACAAGGCAAGAGATGTGCCAGAAAAAAAAAAAAAAAACAATTCTAAAATACAATTATGGGGAAACTACAGTTGGATTGGATTATGGCCATTACAGTATATAAACTTAAAAGGGCTTGGCAGATTAATTTTTTTTTTAAACCAGGCAAATATTGAACATGAAAAGTACACAGAACGGAGAGCAAGGTCAGGAAAACTTCTCCATATGGTATTTCACATAACTGGAGGGGGGGGGGGGGGGGGGTGTATCCATTTAAAAAAAACTTAAAACAGACCAAGCAAGGGGTTGAGGAGGAAATACTTTCCTTTTTGCCTAACTGGCTGGGTAAAGATAACCTGAACTATGGAAGCAGTGCCCCCAAAAAAAAAAAAAAAAAACAGTGACAGGTATTTCCTGTATTCTTACCATAGCTGATCGTTTCCTCATTACTGACTTAACATTAAGGCCCTTGTGTTTTTTTTTCTGTTAACATTAGTCCGCCTTCACACAAGCGATCTGTCCAATCAGTCCGCCTCTCCGTTTTTCAGGCAGACCTGATCAGACCCTCCAGTCTCCTCTATGGAGCAGCAGATGCAAAAAAAGACGTGTCCATTTACACCCGCCTACCTCCAATCCAATCTGGCAAAAACAAACGTAAGGGGGGTCCATTCCCCTCCACCCAGACAGATTGGAGGGCAGTCTAGGGTAAATGTACAGCTGGTCCATTAGCATCCAACTGCTCATAGAGCAAAGTGGGCTGTGTGTGACCGCTCAGCATAAGTAGCCCAACTTATCTAAATAAATACATATATATAGTACTAAATTATATAAATAGCCCATTAAAAGAATGATACAAACTTCCACTGCAATTTTGAGCTTAAGACGCCTTTCACACTAGGGCGTTTATCAGGCGCTTTTGGGCTAAAAATAGCGCCTGTAAAACGGCTCCCCTGCAGTCTCGGTGTGAAAGCAAGAGGGTGGTTTTAACCCTTTTTTGACCACTAGCAGGGGTGAATAGCACCCCTCTCGCAGCCGAAAACCTCAGCAAAAGTTACGGTAAAGCTTTACCGCCGATGCCACCCACACCCCAGTGTGAAAGGGGTCTTAATCTAAAAAATGTTGCTCGGGTCTCTGCTGAAGTGAAGCCTTCCGGCTTCACCGCCAGATTCCCTACGGCACATGCACAAGGAGCTCGACGTGAATGGGCAATGTCTCCTGGGACACACACAAGGTCCCAGAAGACACTGCTCCCCCATTCCCCAGGAGGCAGCTTGAGGAGGAGAAGAAAGATGGACCGCGGATCAGGAAGTGGCCTAGGATGATCTCCCTAGCAACAGGCACTTCAGGTATGTATAAAAAAAATAAAACATTTTTTTTTTCTTTTTCTCTTGGTGGAGCTCTGCTTTAAACTTGCAAACAAACTTGTAAACACCAATTTCAGGGCATTCCTGTGTAAACTTGAGGTCTATGGACCTCAACTCGCATGAAAGTCAGACCAAAGTAGTACAGGGACTACATTGAAGTTGCACATGTATGAATGGTTATCATTGGGAATGACTTGTCATGCGACTTTGCAGTCCCAAGTGACACAAATGCAGAACATCCCCTTTAAAATGGAGTTCCACCCAAAAATGGACATCTTCTGGTAAACGCACTGTTCCCAGGAGAGAGCGGGGACCAGCCGTAATGCTTCACTGCCCGATTCCCACACCGAGCATAGCGGCGGCAGCATCGGAGTGGCTGCTCGTCGTCTGCCAACTTCGCTGGCGTGCTGGACAGGCAAGTGTTCATTTTTTAAAAGTCAGCACCACTGCCATCATACCCCACATTAGCAGCTGTGATCTAGCACAGCAGCCACTTGTAAATGGGCCTTCGCCAAGCTTCACATACTATACAGAGGTGGCAAACACAAGGCCCGCGGGCCGAATGTGGCCCTCCAGGCCATTTCATGCGGCCCTCGCACCTCTCCATTCATCCTCCAGACCCTTACTTTCTGCTTTCAAGCAATGCATCCAACTTCTTCCCAGCAGCAGCATAAGGAAAGGGGGGTGCACTGTGATGTAAGGGAGAGTAGGGGACTCAACTTCTGATGGTGGGGGGGCTCTTGACATCTAATGTAAGGCGAGGGGATGCGCTGGACATCTAATCCTACAGATACATCCGGCCCTTTTGAGGGCAACCATAATGCTGATGCGGCCCACAATGAAATTAAGTTCGACACCCCTGCTATACAATATTAAAAAAATAAAAGTTATATACGAGTGATTTGTTGCTTACAGCAACCATATACAAACTTGTTTCCAAACCTCTGTACATACTACTAGAGAAAAGAAACATGCTGCTGTTCCTTCCTGCATGCTGGCCATATACTTGGTCCTTCTAGATTTTCTATTTGTAAGACCCCTTTCACAGTGAAGAGTTTTTAGCATTAAAAAAAGCGCTATTAAAACGCTCATAAAACGCCTTACCCTTTCACACTGAGGCATTGCAAAAACACCCTAAAACGTTAGGGTCTTAGCGGTGCTTTACCATAACATTGGGATGGCAGATGAGGCTTTGCTCAAATAACACTGGAAAAACGCCACAGTGTGAAAGGGGCCTTAGTGTACCTAAAACCTAAAGTGGAGCTCCACCCTATTTTGACACTTCACGTTAACATTGCAGCCGCGATTGCAATCAGCTTCCTATGATGCCGCCAGTGTGATAGCAACACCAGAGGTTATCGGCGCTGAGGTGCGGAAAGCGAATGCGCGAGAATGGGGAGGTGCATTGTGGTAATTCATCATCACAGTATCCAGCAAGTAAATGCTTGTGGGCTTCACATGCCCACAAGCAAAATGAGAACATTTTTAAAAAGTGTCTTGTTAAAGCAGAGTTCCACCCAAAAGTGGAACTTCCGCTTAAAGTGGTAGTAAACTCTGTACTACCACTTTCACCTACAGGTAAGCATATAATAAGGCTTACCTGTAGGTATAAAGAATATCTCCTAAACCCGTACGGTTTAGGAGATATTCCCCTTGCAATGCGCCGCTAACTCCATCGGCGATCTTCGGCTAAAGGCCCGGCAGCCGCCGGAAAGAAGTCTCTTGCGCGCATGCGCGGGACTGACGTCATCGCCATTCTAGTCAATCACATCGCTGGAACGGCGATACCCGGAAGACACACCGAGGCAAGATGACATCTCCCTCGGCGTGGACCAGGTAAGTTCCCCACACCTCGTTCCAAGGTAAGTATTTCATAATAAGCTAGTTTGCACCGCATACTAGCTCATAATGGCTTTTGCTTTTCAGGTGTGAAAAAAAAAAAAACACCAGCTTTACTACCACTTTAAACCACTAATTGCCCCCTTACATGCCACATTTGGCATGTAATTTTTCTGGGAAGCGGCACGCTCGGTTTAGAGGAGCGGAGCTCCGGCCAGCGGGTCGCTGGATCGTGGAGCAGGTGAGTGTCTGTTTATTAAAAGCCAGCAGCTACACTTTTTGTAGCTGCGGACTTTTAATAAACACAAAAAGTGTAGGCAATCGGGTCTGTGCGGCTCCTCTGCTGGGCTACGAGTGAGGAAAAAAATGTCCCTCACACGACCCCATAGCAGCGCTGGGCGGAAGTGATGTCAAAACGTCAGTCCCGCCCAGCGTCTTATAGACATTTTTTTTTCTGTTATTTGAAAAAAATGACAGTCAAATTTTTTTTTTTTTTCCTTTTAAGCCTGCATATGAGATCTGAGGTCTTTTTGACTCCAGATCTCATATTTAAGAGGACCTGTCATGCTTTTTTTCTATTACAAGGGATGTTTACATTCCTTGTAATAGGAATAAAAGTGATCAATTAAAATAATTTTTTTTCAGTGTAAAAAATGTTAAAATTAACATAGGAAAACAAAAAAAATGTTTTAAGCGCCCTGTCCCGACGAGCTCGCGCGCAGAAGCATACGCGAGTAGCGCCTGCATATGAAAACGGTGTTCAAACCACACAAGTGAGGTACCACCACGATCGTTAGAGCGGGAGCAATAATTCTAGCCCTAGACCTCCGTATCTCAAAAAATGCAACCTATAGAATTTTTTAAACGTCGCCTATCGAGATTAAGGGTAAAAGTTTGACGCCATGCCACGAGCGGGCGCAATTTTTAAGCATGACATGTCGGGTATCATTTTACTCGGCGTAACATCTTTCACAATATATAAAAAAAAAAATTGGGCCAAATTTATTGTCTCATTTTTTTAATAATAATAAAAAAAAAAAAGCGTATTTTTCCAAAAAAAGTGCGCTTGTAAGACCGCTGCGCAAATACAGTGTGACAAAAAGTATTGCAATGACCACTATTTTATTCTCTAGGGTGTTATATATATATATATATATATATATATATATATATATATATATATATATATATATATATATATATATATATGTTTGGGGGTTTTAAGTAATTTTCTAGCAGAAAAAACTGTTTTAGTCTTGCAAACACCAAAACTGAAAAACACCTAAGGTCCTTAAGTGGTTAAATACAGTCAGTGAACTTGCATATACAACATGATTCCCTCATGAGACACATATATAGATTAAATTGTTAAATGTAGCTTTTTTTCATGGGTTTGAAAATGAAAATATAATTCATTACAACAGGCATGCCCATCAGGGTTTGCCAACTTTCAGTAAATTTACAAACAGTTTGTAAAATCCATAATTGTTGCATTTGTCCATGAATGTCAGTTACACGAACATGCAGCCATAATAGACATTCAAAGACAGATTTTACAAACTATTCATAGAATTCCTGAAAGTTGGCAGCCCTGATGCCCATCGTGGGTTAGATTAGAGGCACCACAGCTCTAGAGTGGTCGTGCCATAGAGATGGTAAAGCTATGATGGGCCCTCGAGTACATGGCTGTGATGGGCCCTCGGGTACATGGCTTATACAGGTGGGTGAGGCAGAGGCCGGCGCAGTAGAGACGGCTGGACAGCGGCGTGCTCACCCTCCTGCGGCCTGCTCTCCCTCTCCTCCAAGTCTCCGCTCGTCATTACACTCAGCGAGCATCACACTCACCCTCTGGCCGCCTCCAAGCTCTTAATCAGCTTCTTGATTTTCCAGATCTCCACGTTTCTGTCTGCCGCACTCGGATCGTCCGCCATCTTCTCTCCTCCTGCTGTCTAAAGCCGATAGAGCTGTTCAACACAAAAACCACACGGTTAGCTTACACGGCGCCAGTCACAGCCACCTCTTCATTCTATGTCAGTGTTACCGCGAAACGCGGCCCTTACCTGTCCCCCCCCTTATCCTCGGCCCTCCGTGTGGAGCTCAACGCCCGCTTTCAAAGGAAGCAGCCCCAGCTCCCAGATGTGACGTAGAAACCGGCTTCTTTCTTCGCCGCGGCTGCTGGTGCATGTGTTGCAATCCAAGCTTGCTCACATGGGTCCATGAGCTCACTTCCTGCCGCCAGCACCTCACCATCGCATTGGCCAGCCAGCTGGAAATAAGGCAAACTTTCATTGGTCGGTGGAGCGGGCACGCCTATGATGCCTCATGGTTGCTTGGCGTGTGAGAAGTGTAGTGTTCCTGGGGAATGTCGCCCTGTTTGCGTACGAAGCTCAAACGGTTTACCCGGTTTTGGTGTGTGGTTGTTAGGAAAGAGCCACTGCCTAGATATATGGGATATATATATATAATGTATATATACACCGCCCTACTTTCTGAGGGACACCTTTTTTGCGCACAGCATGTAGGCAAAGGACACGTCCCTGGCTACAGAGATCCAGAAAATGATTGGATAAAGCACAGAAACGCTTTTTGACCTCTATTTTTCCTTTAGGCTAGGTTTACACTACTGCGATAAGATTTCCATCCAGTTGTGTGTGTGGACTGATGCAATGCATTTTTGCACTGCAACTCAATGCGATTTTTGACATGCGTTGGGCCCCTTTCACACTTGGGTGACCTGTCCTGTGACTTGGGACTGCAAATTTGCATGACAATTCGTACCCCATGATTTCCAATAAGGTACAGTTCATATCTGCAATTTCAAGGTAGTCCCTGCACTACTTTGCTCTGACTTTGATGGTCCATAGATCTCAAGGTTACACAGGCTTTGCTTTAAGTTGTGTAACTTTTTCAGGTCTTACAAGTGTGTAAGGGGCCTTGGATATAACTGATTTCTGTGCTGGGGAAAAATACCTGCTGGAATGATAGGCCAGCTGCATGATTTGAAAGCATTCCCATTGAAGTCTGACTGTAACATCACACCAAAGAAGTGCCAGGACCCTTTCCCAAAGGGAAATGTGAACAGGCTATAGGAAGCAATGTTATTTTTCTTGGATTTGATTCACATCTGAAATTGCATCAGTGTGAACCATGGCTCAGTGTTTTATGTAGTGCTGCTTGGATACAACCTTGATTAGGGTTGTATAGTCTATAAGGCCTATGATGTGCTGGAATCACAGGAAACTTTTCTAAAATCGCTCCCTGCAGCGTTGCATTTAATGTGAACAGATACCATTGAAACAACTGGACTTCCCTTATGTGATTCTCTGAAACTCAAGACTCACTAGTGTGAACTAGGCCTAAAAGTGGTTGTAAACCCAACCAGTCAACTTGCACCTACAGGGCCATAAAAAACATAGATTAAAAAAGAAATTACTATCACTGCCCAAAGTGAACGGAGGAGCGGGTGCACCTGATCTTTACCATTACTATGTAGCAGCAGTATTAACAAGGATAGTGAACTGGTTCCACTCCTCCAACACTAAACAATGGGTACTAATAGAGCAAGGGTTAAATCAATTTGATCTTACCGCTCTTCCTTGGTTAGATTTTGGGAATAGTGATATCTATCGAGATTCATGTTTTACTATGCCTTCTCTAACATCCCATCTATTAAAAACTTGGACTAAAACAATCTTAACATTGGAACTTTCCTCATTAGTGGGACCTATGACACCTTTATTTGGTAACCCGCGATTTCCGCCGGCCTTAAAACGTAAAGATTTCCTCATTTGGAACAAAGAATCACATCGTAGAGTGTGCCAGATTACTTGCCAGGCAGCATTCCCACCTATATTAAACCTAATCTTTACACAGAAACCCTCACTTATGCAATGGTTGGAATATCGGCAACTATTATCTTTCTTATCCTCTCTTCCCTCAAATACATGTTTGTATAGAGACACAACTCAGTTTGAACTTCTGTTGCTACAAGACTCAAAACCAAAACATGTCTTATCTTCAATCTATAAGATATTAGCCATTAAAAAACACCCTGAACCCCCTGAATACACAAGGAAATGGGCGAATGAGTTAAATGTTCAAATTGAAGATGCAGAATGGAAGAAAGCATTTAATTTAACACATTGTATGTCACTAACAATTAAAGCTCAAGAGACAAATTATAAACTTCTTTCCAGGTGGTATTGGAGCCCAATGTCATTAAAGCGTATATACCCAGATAAATCAGACATATGTTGGCGATGCCATTCATTTAAAGGTTCATTGTTCCACATCTGGTGGGAATGTCCCCAAATCTTAAATTTTTGGGAAAAAATTATGCAGCTCTATACTTTAGTTACTGGGGAACCAATATTAAATATACCACAAATCACTTTGCTCTCAATATTACCAGGATCATATAAGAATATTAAAAGGGGTCTTTTGAGACACTGGTTGACAGCAGCAATATTAGTTATACCACGGCACTGGCGCTCAATACAAACTCCATCAGTTAAGGAATGGGCCAATGAAATGGATGGTATAGAGAAGATGGAATCACTTTTAGCAATTGAATTGGATACATATGAGGAGCACCTTCGGACCTGGGCCCCCTGGAGGGTATATAGAGAAACAACAAGAATTTAGAAATCACTTGTAGGAACAAAACAAATTAGCGGGGCGTGGTGTTTTTTTTTTTTTTTTGCTGCCAATTCTTAATTTTTAATTTTTTTAACCCTGTCCTTTTTTTTTTTTTTTTTTGTCTTGCCTTGTTTTGTTATGTGTTGACTTGTCTTGTCTTGCCTTGTTTAGTTCTGTCCTGTCTTGTTTAGTCCTGTCCTGTCTTGTTTTGTCCTGTTTAGTCTTGTCTTCCCCAGTCTTGTTTTGTATAGTCTTTTTGAATAATGTATGGAAACAAAAATATACCCGAAAGTGATTAGACAAAATAACTGTATTACCTATATGAACACATCATTGCCTGTATTATACTCTATAATGTATTGTCATAATATAATAAAATCAGAATGAACTAAAGTACCCCTAACAGATCATGTTTTCAGGCTTTCCATTATTTTGCACAGGTGATTTGATCAGTTTTACGCCTTAGTAATTACCACAGCTGTTTCATCTGAGGGAAATCCTGAAAACATGACCTTTTGGGGGTACTTGAAGACTGGAGTTGAGAAACCATGATCTAGAGGTTAGATAAAAAAAAATAGTGCACTTTTGGTAGTAAATTAGTATAGTCTTTTTAGAGATCTACACCTCAGACCTAAAAGAGGGACAACAGACACCAGGGACAGGGATTTGGTCTCAAAATAGGGACGATCCCTCTAAATGAGGGACACATGGGAGCTATGTAAATATATAACCTACATGTAATGTCACAGAAACTTTGTTTTCTATCTACAGATTATACTCTGAATTTATATGGATTTATATTTGCTCCCTACTATTTGCATGCAATTATATTTTTTTATTTTTAGATGAAAGTTTGCCTATAACAAGTTTTGAGGTGTCATGTGGTGAAGTCAATGGGAGACAATGTTTGACAACTGTGGGCCCCTAGCAGGGCTGCTTGGCAAGTTATTCCAATACACATAGCTGGACATTGCTGTGGAAGACCTTTGCCAGCGCAAAAAAAAAAAGAAGACAGCTGGCGTGGAGGCTTTTTCATATGGCTTCAAACTAGAATTTCAGGATAAACCTAATTATGCTCCCTGCCCCCAAAAGGAAAATGGACTATGGGGTTGATTTACTAAAGGAAAACAGACTGTTCACTTTGCAAGTGCAGTTGCTCCAGAGCCTAGTAAATAAGTAAAAGCTTCACTTTGCAATGACTACCCAATCGCACACAAGGGGAAAAAAAAAAGAATTTTGCTTGCATAGAATTGGAGGAAGGAAGTTAATTTGTCTTGAATAAATCAACCCCTATGTTGAGTATTACCTATTTTCAGGACACTATGATCACATGATCCGGCTCCCCTGTGTCAGCCAGCAGCAGCTGCAGGGGAGAGGAGGGAGTGCTAACAACGAATGGGCTATTGTAAGCCTATGCATGATGTTGCCAGCCGTTGTTGAGCGCTCTCTACTCTCCCCTGCAGCCAGCTCTGGCTGTGACGGGAGATCACGTGACCTTAAGTATGTATGCAGATTTTTCTTGCACAGGTTAGTCAGAATAGGTGTTAGAAGGGAGGAAGGGACATATGTAAGATTAGTAAGGTTTTTAGATTGAAATCCAGTTTCAGGGCAACATAGAACATAAGGAAATCCTTTAAATTTGGAGATGTATAAAGGGCTTGTGTATACACATGAGTTAATGTACTAAAGGCAAATAGACTGTGCAGTTGCACTCATTTCCCCCAGAGATTACTGAATGTGGTGAAGCTGTGCTGATTTCCATCATCCAATCATGTGCATGTGCTTTACTGTATTAACTAAGCTGTGATGGGTGACCGGTCTGCCGACCAGTTTCATCGGACCAGTTCGATGGTGTGTAAGGCCCATCAGACCGTTGTCCGGCGGACCAAAGTTTTAAAACATGCTTTAAAACCTGTCTGATGGACACCTGTCCGTCGGACAGGTTCGATTGTTAGTTCGCAAAAGCATCGGCCCAAAAACCCGCGCATGCTCAGAATCAAGTCGACGCATGCTTGGAAGCATCACGTCGTTGTGTTCTACATCACCGCGTTCTGGTCTGATCGGATTTTGGTTCGATGGTGTGTACGCACATCAAACAAGTTCAGAGTTGTCTGATGAAAACGGTCCATCGGACAAGTTTCATCAGACCGGTCCGATCGTGTGTACAGGGCCTAATACAGTGATCAGTGCTAAAAATATGCACTGTCACTGTACTAATGACACTGGCTGCAATGGGGGTTAAACATCTAGGGCAATTAAAGGGTTAAATGTGCTCCTAGCCAGTGTTTTGGTGTACTGTGGGGAGGCTTTTTTTTTTACTAGGGGAAGTAATTGTTTTTATTCCCTGCTTTGCGGGGAAAGAAAATCTATTACCTACCCGCTGACAGGACAGTGCTCTAGAGGCCTTGTGTTCATAGTCAGAGCCCTTTCCTGTGTAAATTCATGCCGATCACCATGTGGTGGCGGTAATCCATTGGCCAACACCTCGTGATCGACATCTGCTGTGTTTGATCACAGCATACCTGGGTCGCCAGTGACGCATGCACGCGCCCCCCTACCCAGAAGTTTTAGATTATGTAGTAGGTACTAGATTTTTTGGCTGGTGTATTGCCCCCTCCCACTAGAGCAGGGGTGGCCAACCAGTGGCTCGGGGGCCACATGTGGCCGCGGAGCCCTCTGATGTGGCCCGCGAACTCCTGCTCTGGAATAGCAGGTTGGCAAGCCCAGATCACAGGTTGCCGATCTGCCATACCACAGCATCAGTGTTGTGAATGAAGCTGGTGGTAGAGGAAGAAAGCAACTGCGGACCAGAGCCCCATAAGCTGATATTTCCTCTACAGCGCCGGCTTTGCCGCAGAAGGAGTTCAGTTAACCCGCAGGATAGACACAGGTGCACTACGTAGCACCCACGGCGCGGTGTGGGTAAACTGCAGCACATCAGTTGAAAACAGTCTTAGGCCCTTTTCACACGATCAACCCGACCAAATGGGACCCTCAATTCACCTCTACAGGGCGACAGATGTCCATTTACGCCCGCCTAACTCCAATCCAAAAAAACAGAAGGGAATTTGTCCCTTTCCATCTGGGCGAATTGGAGGGCCCATAGAGTAGCCATGACCTGTCATCTGCCCGCTCCGCTCATTGTGGCCCACGACTGGTTACCAAGTTGCTTAAGTGGCCCTTGCTATTCAAAAGGTTGGGCACCCCTGGACTAGAGCGTTGACCAGCCTAGAACCATTTAAAAAGAATAAATCTGCGCCAATTATCTAAAAGTGATTAATTAAATTAAATTATTAAGCTGCTCCTCTAATAGTAAAAAATAAAATTCTTACTACAAAGTGATATGTGAAAAATGGGTTTGAGAGTTGTTTTTTTATATGCAAATTTATGGTTTGTTTTTAATAGTATTGCCCGTATATTAATAATGCCTGCCTAACTAATTATCCGTCCGCCGAGGGAATGTTTTTATTAATTGTTTTTATGTGTACAATTAGGAGATTCTTGCAAGGCATTTGTGTGTCTTTACGGCGGTTTGCACAGGTCGGAACTGTGGTTGCAGTCAAGTAAGATTTACTATTGGCTCACACTAAGGCCTCGTACACACGATCAAATCTGTCTGCTGGAAACGGTCTGCTAGACCGTTTCAGCAGACAGATTCGATCGTGTGTACGGGCAAACAGACGGATTTGGCCACCCGACAGATTTCAAAGCATGCTTTGAAATCTGTTGGCTGGGAACCCGTCCGCCCGACATGTCTGCTGGTTAGTATGCTAACCAGCAGACATGTCTTCTCGCACACGCGCCGAATGATTTCGACGCATGCGCGGAAGTATTTTACTTCCTGGTGCAGTGACGTGGCGGCGTCAACGTCACCGCCACATCACCGACACGTCAGCGCGCTGTCTGCTGGCGGGGATTTTGGTTTGCTCGTGTGTACACGCGAGCAAACCAAAATCCCAGCAGACAGATTTGTTCAAATCGGTCGGTTTGAGCGATTTGAACAAATGGATTGCCTCGTGTGTACGAGGCCTAACTCTTCTTCCCTCCATCTGAGTATAAAATACGTGACTTTTTGTGACCAGGCACACCTGCTTGAAGACGTTAAGTTTACGAAACGTATGTCGCGGCGCACCCTGGTCACGTGTACTCCCTACGTCACATCCGGCAATCTGGCTTGAGCTTCCGACTGGTGGAATGCATACCGTCAAGGAAGTGGAGGAACCACAAGTGCTTTTATTTACGAGTCTGCAGCCCCAGTGCCGGGTTGGGCACCTTTTAATGTAAGCGGCCATTTGGCCTTTTTTGTTCTGTCATTTTATTATTTTATTAAATGGTTTGCACTATGGAAGTTTTGGATTTTTAATTCCATGTTCCATCTCTGCAATGGAGGTCTTGAGCCAATCCCCACATCTCCCGTTTATGGTCAAGTGTGCAGGCACGCTCCTGCTAAGCGCATGAGATCTTTTTCTAATCAAAAAGATCCATTGAGTCTGGTAAGCACATTCCCCTTCTGTGCACTTTGGGTGTCTTATCCCTGCGTATGATGAAGGAACAAGTTTGCACTGTCTGGACAACAATCCTTTTACAGCAAGATTTTGTTTTTTGTTGGTGGATGGATTTTGGAAATTAATCACATTATTTGTTTTTTTTTCAATTGGGACAATTTTTTATCTTTTTTGCTTTGTATATTTTTCCTTAGAAAGAAGTCAAACACTTTTTTTATGGACTTATATTATGTGTGCAATACCTTTTTGGTGATTTATTTTAAAGATTTATTACCACTAATTGTATATCACTGTTTTATCCACTTGGGAGAATTTTATGATTTGTATATTATTTATGAGTGTTTTTTTTATAAGCCTAGAACCATCCCTTTATTGTTATGTTCGTCTTTCTCTCCCAGCACTTTGCCATAGTACCTCTCCTTATAATCTTTCTTTGCAGCTGTTCCTGCAGCAGGCCATAAGGCCCCATGCACACGAGACGCTGGTAAACTTGAGTTCAGAGGCATTTGGACAGTTTTTTCAACTGCCCCTGAACACATTCAATGTTATCCTAGGTGTCCATGCACACAATCTCGTTTATTGCTGTTTTTAGGCAGTTGCATTTATCCATCGGTTCAGACGCAAAAGTTTTTGCGTTTCAGACGCAAAACGCGGTACCAGCGTTTTGCCGCGATTTTGTTTATAGGCGTTTTTAAAGGTGACCTATTTTTTTACATCAGAAATCTCAAATCATGGTAAGTTATGAAAAACCATTAAAAAAAAAAAAAACAACTGTAATTGCTTGCATTGCATTGTGGACAATCCACAACTTGTGGCAGGTGATGTGGCCAGGTGACGTGGCCAGTGAACAATCCACAACTTGTGGTAGGTGACATGGCAGGTGACGTGGCCAGTGGACAATCCACAACTTGTGGCAGGTGATTTGGCCAGGTGACATGGCCTGGTGACATGGCAAGTGGATAATCCACAACTTCTGGCAGGTGACGTGACAAGTAATGTGGCCAGGTGATGTGGCAAGTGAACAATCCACAACTTTTGGCAGGTGACGTGGACAGTTGATGTGGCCAGGTGACATGGCAAGTGGACAATCCACAACTTGTGGCTGGTGAAGTGGCCAGTTGACTTGACACGTGACGTGGACAATGCACAACTTGTGGCAGGTGACGTGGCCAGTGGACAATCCACAACTTGTGGCAGGTGACGTGGCAAGTGACAATCCACAACTTGTGGCAGGTCAAGTGGCCAGTTGACGTGACAGGTGACGTGGCCAGTGGACAATCCACAACTTGTGGCAGGTGATGTGGCCAGGTGACGTGGCCAGTGGACAATCCACAACTTGTGGCCAGGTGACGTGCCAGGTCATGTGAACAGGTGACGTGGCAAGTGGACAATCCGCAACTTGTGGCAGGTGACGTGCCAGGTCATGTGAACAGGTGACATGGCCAGAAGACATGGCAAGTGGACAATCCAAAACTTGTGGCAGGTGACGTGGCCAGGTGACATGGCAAGTGGAAAATCCACAACTTGTGGCAGGTGAGGTGGCCAGGTGATGTGGCAGGTGACGTGGCCAGGTGACATGGCAAGTGGAAAATCTACAACTTGTGGCAGGTGACGTGCCAGGTCATGTGAACAGGTGACATGGCCAGGTGACATGGCAAGTGGACAATCCACAACTTGTGGCAGGTGACGTGGCAAGTGGACAATCCACAACTTGTGGCAGGTGACGTGGCAAGTGGACAATCCACAACTTGTGGCAGGTGACGTGGCCAGGTGATGTGGACAATCCACAACTTGTGGCAGGTGGCATGGCCAGGTGACGTGGCAGGTGACATGGCAAGTGGACAATCCACAGCTTGTGGCAGGTGATGTAGCAACTAAACGCTTATAAACGCAAACGCGGTAAAACCCCGTGAAATTCGCGGCAAAAACAGGCGTTTTAAACGCCCATTTTTGCCTTTGAAAACGTGTGTTTAGATGTGTTTGCATTTGCGTCTCGTGTGCATGGGGCCTTATAGAGTTTTCAAATATTTTCACAGTCCCCTTGTGGCCAGTTTGTAGGGTGTAGTGACATTATTGCTGGAGAAAAGAGAAAATTCCCCTAGGTGTCCTTTTTAAGGCACTAATAGTATTAATTAGGGTTGTCCTGATACCGATACTAGTATCAGTATCGGGACCGATGCCGAGTATTTGCGGGAGTACTTGTACTCGCGCAAATACTCCCGATGCCTAAATAGAATACTTGGGGGAGAGCGATGCAGCGTGTAATGCTGAGTATACCAGTGAGAGAGAGGCAGACTGTGTCCCTGTGTGCATTACACGCTGCATCAGACTACATACCTTGGGGAGAGAGAGGCAGCGTGTAATGCCTGTATGCGCGTATAATCCTCAGACGGCAGCCATCCAGTGTACAAAGCCGCACCTCCTCCTCGTCTGTGATAGGGGAACACTCCCAGCAGGTGAGTCAGTGTTCTGCCTATCACGGACATCCTCTCATCCTTGTCCATGGTGTGTACGCACATCAGACCATCAGACAAGTTCAGAGTTGTCTGATGAAAACGGTCCGTCAGACAAGTCTCATCAGACATTTCTGATCGTGTGTACAGGGCCTTAGGCTGCATTCACACCTTAGCGTGGCGTTTTGTACCTCGATTTGCCGCGACAAAATGCGTTGTTTTTTAACTGCGGAGGTCATTGTCGGCTATGCCGAACACCGAAGCCATCTGATAAAAAGGGTCCGGTACTTGTTTGAGCTTCACGCAATCGGCGTGGAGATGTGAACCATCTCCATAGAGATTAATGTTATTTCTCCCCTCCGGCGTATCTGAGCGTCGCGCTTCAGGCGACAAAACGCTCAGGTGTGAATGGAGCCTAATAGTTCAGTTACATATGCTCACTAGCATGATGAATATAGAGTACATATATTAAAATCGTAGGCAAACAAAATTTAAAGCTGTGTCAATGGGGTTGCCATTTCAAGGCATATGGGCCTCAAGATGAACAGATGATAAATCTACAGAAACTTTTTTTGGGGGTGATTGCCAAAAACAAAATCTAAATATTTGTTTCTAATTCCAAGACAAGCAGAACGGCCAAGTGAATATACGGGGGTCAGAAATAAAAATCCCTAAAAGAAAACATATGATATCATATTATGACTCCAAAAAAGGGTAAATAGATGGACCCAATAATCTCCACTCATGGTAGAGGCTGAACCACAACAACTACCGTGTTTCCCCAAAAATAAGACCTACCCCGAAAATAAGACCTACCGCTATTTTCCAGGAGGGCTGCAATATAAGCCCTACCCTGAAAATAAGCCCTAGTTCTAGGTGATGTGATTTTTGAGGAAACGCGGTATAATCCTGTTACGGCGGTGTGCTGTGTGTCTCTAGCGGTGTCAGGTGCCTTTTGATACAGAGCGGTGCTCAGCTGATGTCCCCGCTGGTCTCCTCTTCTCCCGCATGTCTGCGTGAGATCTTGGGGCCCCCCCCTCCCTTCACAGAGCTTCGGCGGGTCATTGAAAGTACCGTACGGTGCGGAGCCTCTGCAATCAATGTGTGCGGTATGCAGCATGGATACTCCGGTCTCTTCTCCTGCCTGTCTGCGGGGAGCTTGGTCCCCCTCCCTTCACAGAGCTTTGGCATGTCACTGAATCTACGGTGCAGAGCCTCTGCAATCAACATGTGTGTGGTATGCAGCATGGATGCTCTGGTCTCCACAAGGTATTTACAGGTTTACAGGTTTTTTTTCTTCGCATACTGGTGTGCCGTCTTCCCTGCTTCAAGCATTGCAGAGGAAGGGGGGCTGGGGTCCCGGGCTGGTGGCTGGGAGAGGTGGAGGAAGGCTGAGGTGTTTAGCACTGTTGGATTGCAGAGGCACACACATTCTGTATTGTGTGCTACTGTAAAAGAAAGAATTTTGGCATTTTAAGTTTGTTCAAACTGGGGATTCCTGACAGGCAGGAAGAGAGCGAATATATTAAGACCTACCCTAAAAATAAGCCCTATCGGTCTTTTGTTGCCAAAATTAATATAAGACCCGGGCTTATTTTCGGGGAAACAAGGTATAAAAAAAAATAGACAGCAGTTCGCCATTATAGGGTTTATTAAATAAATATGTATGTCACATTTAATGTGTAACATGACTATACATTAAAGGTAGAGTAAAATATATATTGGATGTTAATACTATTAGTGCCTTAAAGGTCCGCCTAGGGGAATTTTCTCTTTTCTTGATTACTGGATGTGGCACAGCATATATTTGCCATTCGCTCCCCTTTTTCTTATTGTTGAAGGATGGGAGTACATCAGCAATGCTGGTGGAATTCAGGCTACAATAAGCCTGGAAGGAGGAAGATGAAGCAAGCTTTGTGAAGCAGTAAATTACCTCTGTGTGTTGTGGCCACTCTGGCCAAAAAATACAGGCGTGCCATGCCTGTTCCACGAGTGACCCTACCACTAGGTTGTGCTGCGCCATCTAGTTGAGTGGATCTGCTTCCCTGCCCGGCACTGCTGACTCTGCCTTTTTTAATGTCAATGCTTAACTTATTTTTAAAATGAGGATAAGGTGTGAGGTATGGTATTAGTGTAAAGTAGCTTTTGTATTATCAACTAGCTGAATACCCGGCTTTGCCCGGTCTTCCTATCTTAACCTTTTGGGGAGGAAAATATATATTTCCCATAGAGTTGAATGGGACTTTAAAGAAAAACCCCGACCATGGCAAATGGGGGTGGGTAAGGGTTAAACCACCTATCCTATGTTTGTTGCTGACATATAAGTAACATGTGTGCCAAGTTTCATGTTAATATCTTTAGCCGTTTGGACGTGATGCTGGAGCATACATACATACATACATACATACATACACACACACACACGTTGAGTTTTATATATATAGATAGGGCCAGATTCACGAACACTTGCGCTGGAGTATTTGGATATGCGCCGCGTAACTGTGCTGATGCGCCGACGTTTCTATGTGCCCGTACCCACCAAACTAGATGCGCCCAATAACGGGTCATTTGCGACCGGCGGAACGTTCCGACGCCAGAGTATCGTCAGCGTTTATTTTCGCTGGCCGCATCAGTCGCGCCCATTGATTTCCCCTGCAAATATGCAAATGAGGGAGATTTCCCAATTCACGAACGGATTAGCACCATACGCTGGCTACATGCGCCGCGCGTATCTGATCCGTCCAGCGCAAAGTTATTTCTACAAAAGGCTGCTTTATCTTTACTCCAGACGGTCACAGGTCAGCAGGAGAGCAGCTACAGCAGCGTTACCGACGATAAGAGCTAGCTGAGCACCCCCACTTGCAAGGACAACACCTCTGTGTGCCAACATGCCAGGGGCACTCGTGGTCCTAGAACTACTGATGGGTCCCCTGGAACCAAGAAGGCGGGCACGTGAGAGGATATACCGCACTCGTATGAACCTCTTTGGCATGGGGGATGAGGAGGTGTATCGCCTATTCAGATTCAGCCCAGATGCAATACTTGAACTAACCACAACCCTGCAGGATGACATCACCAGCCCAACACACCGATCACAAGCAGTGCAGCCACTGGTGAAGGTACTGGCAACACTTCATTTCCTTGCCAGTGGATCATTCCAGCGTACAAGTGGAGTGGTGGCTGGGATGTCACAATCCTCCATAAGCAGATGTGTGCACCAGGTTGTCCCTGCAATCCTCAGACGCATGTCCAACCATTTCATCAGACCCACCACTGAGGAGCTGCGGCAGAAGGCAATGACAGATTTCTACAACATTGCCAGATTCCCACGCACTGTGGGGGCCATTGATTGCACACATGTGGCCCTACAGCCCCCCAGTGCCACAGAGCACATATACCGCAATCGGAAGCATTGGCATTCCATCAACGTACAGGTGATAGCCGATGCCCAACGCCTCATATGGCACGTCCGTGCCAAACACCCCGGGTCCAGCCATGACAGCTACATATACCGTCAGAGCCCCATCCCAGCAGAATTTAACCAGAACATGTATGGGGACAGCTGGCTGGTTGGTGAGTGACATGGGAGTCAGGCATGACTATCCCCTCCCGTCATGCACAACAGAAATCGCACATGCATGACTAACATTCTCCTGTCTTTTACCTTACAGGTGACTCTGCATATGCATTGGGACCCCATCTAATGACTCCTTTCCGGAACCCCCAAACCAGAGGAGAGAGAAGATACAATGAAGCACACATCAAAACCCGTGCAGTGGTGGAGCAAACATTTGGGCTCCTGAAGTCCCGTTTCCGATGCCTGGATAAGTCTGGGGGGGCCCTATTGTATTCCCCTACCTTTGTGTGTCAGATCATCGGTGCATGTTGCATACTACATAACTTTGCTATGAAAAAAGGCCTGCATATTGACATACGTGATGACCTGACCCCCGACCCACACAGTCCCCCCCTGCCAGAGGACACCCAGTCTGCTGATGGAAGAGCAGTCAGGAGGGTCCTCGCCGTAGGCATCTTTGGACACTAAACCAAAACATTACTAACACAGACAGTGCACGCATGTACACCACTGATGTCCCTAGATCACACACACCACATGCACATCGCATTGGATTAGCCCAAGTCCAGCATGTAGGAGTTGGGAGCAGTAACGCCGCGTCAAGGCCCCAATGATGTCACTGTCCATTCACACACCTTTCACACGTCATTCATTCAGCCGTGGGGTTCACTTCACCACCACGGCCGAGGGTGACACCCCTTACTTTCAGGAGTGCCACCCTCTCACATTCACACACCATTCACACTGTCCCCTGCACTCCTGACCGTGTGCAGTACAAAAAGAAATTATAAAGATCATATCCTGACCAATAAAAGAAAAATAATCTCATAACCTGAGAAAAAAATAAAATAAACTCATGACCTGAGTATGTCAAAAATAATAATATAAAACCAGCACCAAAAAAAAGGCCTCATCGGGGATGCCGGGGGCTTCTTCTGGGGGCCCCTCTCTGGCTCCGCAGCTGCCTGGATGGAGTGGGTGGGGGGGCATCTGGAGGTGGCTGATCCCCAGGTGGGCCACTCCTGGCAGGTGTGGCCTGCGTGCCCTCCAAGGCCCTGGCTATCCGTCCAAGATAACTGTTGGTCTGGGCCTGCATCCGGAGCTGACGGGTCATCTGGTAATGCTGGGCCCGCCGACTCAGCCTCCCCTGCTCACGGATGGCAGCACTGTTACCATGGATGGCAGCAGTGTTGGCCTGGACGGCTGCAGTGAGGTGCTGGATATCCCCCTGCACCTCCCCCAAAGTGGTGACCACTGCAGCGCAGTTAGAGCTGACATCCTGCACTGCGTTGCTGATGTTGGCAACGGAGCCCAGGCTGTCAGAGACTTTCTGCAAGTGGTCCGCTATGGCCCCCATTTGTTCTGTCTGTCTGGCGTGATCCCTTGCCAACTGATCCTGGACACCATCAGACACCCCCCTGGTCTTCTGGGTCGCCTTCCTGGGGCCCGAAGATGTATGTCCTCGGGTGGAAGGTGTCGCCCTTGAGGGGCTTCCAAGGATGGGGGAGGGGACGACAGACGGGCCAGGAGAAGGGGAGGAGACCGACAAGACCAAAGAAAAGTCCTGCTCTGCCACAGCAGGATCTTCCACAACCACCTCGGCAGGTGTGGTGTGGCCACTCTCCTCCTCAACAACCTCTTCACCACCCAGTGGCTCGGGCACATGATGGCGTGGGGGGGATGGGGTGGAATGCAGGCTGACAGATGATGGCCCAGCTCCGTCATCTGTGGATGACACAAAGCAGACACATGTTGGTGGTCCCACACACTTGGCACATGTACCCCCCCCCCCCAAATGCAAAACATCAAATAGGGGATTAGAAAACACTTACCTGTCCTTGTGCCTTCCTCCACGGAGTCATAGCCTGCGACCCCCTCCACCTGCTCCCTCTCCAGGCACCGAGCGACCACCTCCTCCTCTGCGGTCAGGGTGACAGGACATGGGGGACCACCACCTGTGCCCCTCTCATACCTCCTGATGGAGGCCACCTTGTCCCTCACCTTGCGCCGCAGGTCATTGATTTTCTTTTGTATGTCCCCAGCAGTCCGGGTGGAGTAGCCCAGGACATTGACCCTGGCAGCAATGGACTCCAGGATGCCCTGCTTCCTCTCCCGGCTGGTCTTGCGGCTTTTTTTGCCATGGAGAAATTCATTCTCCGTCTCCATAGCCGATATAATGACAGAGACCTCCTGGGTATTAAAATTGAGGTTCCTCCTCTCTCTGGGGGTAGCGGGAGCAGCCATCACAGAGCAAAAGTATCTTCCCTGGGGTGGGGGGAAACGGAACTACTTTTGCGCCGGAATGGCGTTTCCGCCAGCGCTTTTAAGCGCCCAGCGGAACGCATTGCGCTGACGTTTCCCAGGAAGTGGTGCCGACGGAAGTTGTGAGCATGCGCACAAGGGGGCGAGGGGAGCCGCACTCACTGCGCATGCTCCGTGGATGATGCGCTGAACGTAAGCCTCTGCGCCGGGCTCCGCCCATCATTTACATATGATCACACCCACTTCCACTTGCGTCGGGTTACGCCAGCGCATTATCGTTACTCTGGCGCAAGTTTACGCGCAACTGCTATGTGAATTACAGGAATTGCGCTGAAAGGGTCTTCAGAGTAACGTAAATGAGAAGCGTTACTCCAGAGGAAAGATACTCTCATCTACCTGAATCTGGCCCATAGAATACAAAATTAAAAACATACTACCCATAACAAGCAAAACCCTAAAAAACTATCCACAAATTGTAATGCAGCTTTTCAATGGATGAGTCCACAGCAAAAAGTCACTGCAGCTTTCAAATCAAGCACGGGCTAAAATAAAAAAAAAACGCCACAAGAATAGGAACACACACAAACAAAATTGCTGCCAACGATGGTAGACTTAGTAAGGCCATTTGGGTTACTTAGTTTCCCTTTACAAAGTGTAAAGGGGAACTAACACCAGACGTCCCCACTGTAATGACCTCTGGTGTTACTGAGCAATCCTTTATCTAGTCCAGCAGTTCAGGAATTTGAAATCCCTGCTGTTTTCTGTGCAGCTCCTCTGAGGCGGACACAATTGATTTTGATTGAGCAGGTCCATCACAGTGAATCGTTCTCATCCAACCCAGAAGCACTGCATGGAGAAGAACAAGGATTACAAATTCCCAGACCGATGGACCGACCACAGGGATGCTGACAGCGTAATAACCCTGGAGATTAGTATAGGGGGTGGGGAGGGTGTCCGGTGTTCACCTAGGGGTCCCTTTCACACAAGTGGACTGGTCTGGTCCACCTGTCCGTTTTTCAGGCAAACCCCATTGGACCACATTGGAGATGGATGTAAACGGACATGTGTCCCTCCAGACCTGCCTGCATCCGGTACGGCCCGCCAAAAATAGACAAATGGGGATCCATTTACAATCTGTCGTTAGGATCGCGTTGCTACCCTATAGAGAATAGTGAGCTGTGTCCGTATCCGCTCTACATCCGCAGAGTGGACACTGACCTGTTATCTGCCTGCTCAGTGGGAATCGGCCTGCAGAATGACTGCTCTGCTTGACTAAGTCCAACCTGTGTGAAAGGGGCCTTACATTTCTCAACTCGCCTTTCAGGACAACCTTGGAGAGAGCGCAGCTCCGTCTCTTAATTAGGAAACACATGCTGATCTTTAAAACTAGCGTTGTCCCGATACCACTTTTTTAAGACCGAGTACAAGTACCGATACTTTTTTTCAAGTACTCGCCGATATCGAATACCGATACTTGTTTTTAATCTCATGTGACAGCGGCACATGTGTCAGTATGTTTTTTTTTTTTTTATCTTGAACAATTTGTTTTTAATTTTGTTAACTTTTTTCTTTTACAATTTTTTTTATTTATAATGCTTTCTTTTTTTTTTTTAAGGAGGGGGGGGGGGTGGACCGTGTCGTTGTGTTTTTTTATTTTCTTTAATTTTTTTTATTTTCTACAATCATTTTTTTTATTCTTTATTTATTTTTTCAGCCCTGTTGGGGGGCTTTGGTGAGATATCAGGGGTCTTAACAGACCTCTGACATCTTCCCTTTGAGACAGAGAAAGGGACTAGGGACACATGTTCCCCCGTCCCTTTGTCAGCAGTATCAGCTGTGCTGAAAATGAATGGAGTGAAGACAGCGTCTTCTCTTCATTCATAAACTGAAACATTTGTAATCATAGATTACAATGTTTCAGTTATGTGAATGGACAGCCAGTGATCACTGACTCTGTCCATTCGAAGCAGTAAGGAGCCGGATTTACCGGCTCCTACCCCGCTCTCCATCCTGACAATTCCAGGGGGTGGAGGAGAGGCACGGAAGGGGAGAGAAACACGGCGGGATGCACGGGACACACGGCGGCATGCACGGAATACACGGTGGCTTTCAGCTGCTTTAAAATCAGCGGTGATCGGTGCTTGGAACTTCCCCATGCACTGATCACCGCCCACAGTACAAGTATCGGGTGAAGCATCGGGAGCATTTGCCCGAGTACAAGTACTCGGGCAAATGCTTGGTATCGGTCCCGATACTAGTATCAGTATCGGGACAACCCCTCCTCTTCCACCATGGCCTCAGTTATTGTTTCCTCCGCCATGGTAGAAGTGCATGCATGTGGACCAGAGGAGCTGCACTCTCTCCAAAGGGTGAGGGGTAAGCTAACCTTATATTTGTTTTTTCTCCCTCGTCTTCCAGGACGGCACCCTGAGAGTAGACTGGCTCACCTGACAGGAAACACAATCAAAATGAGGTTTAAAAGGCCCCACCCCTCCCGTGTGCCTCAGTTCTGATTGTGTTTCCCTTTCAGCGGAACATTTGTTTTTTTCCTTGTAACCTAAGGCCTGGGGCTGGTGGTCCCCCCCCCCCCGGAGCCCGGACCGCAGGTACTGGGTGCCGTTGGGTCCGGTGTAGCTTGCTACCCCCCCGGGGGGTTTCCCCTTCGTCTTAGTCCAGGGGGGAACAGGAGAAGACACAGACTCCCCTGGACGCCGGAGCCTCCTAGGAGGGCAGGGCTCTCCAGTGCTCCGAAGAGGCCACATCCTCTCTCCCCCTGCCTGGTTCCCTACCTTGGAGGTTGGGCTAAGGCCTCCCCCTTCCTGCTGGCTCCGTCCGGGGGTTTGCTGGACCGCATGGCGGGTAGTTAGGCGCCGCTCCGAGCGACGCCATGAGCATCCGGGCGCCTGTTGATGACGCGCATGGCGCCGTCATTCCGCTCCCGCGCGGCAAGATGCCGGCCCCCACCGGACGAACGCTGCAGACGATCGGGGCTCACTATAAAGCAGCCAGGGAGATAGAGGGGCCTGGCGGCCTCAGAGCGTGTTTATGGAAGCCTTTTCCTTGGCACAAGACGCTACTATGGAGGAGGACCGTCTGTTTCCCATGGCTGCAGAGGAAACCACCAAGGGTGAGTCCTTCCTTTTTCTTAGGGGGTTCTTTCTTCCAAACAACCCCCCTCCCCTAATCCTGGAGGTTGAGGGCTAATGGGCATATGTTTCTCCCTGATATGTTTAGGTGAAGACCCTGTTGCCCAGGGGGAGTCCAGCAGAGTGGCTAAGCCTCCTAAGCGTGTTAGGAAGTGTGGCAATTGTAGTGACAAATTACCAGCTGAGCATAACAAGCCATTCTGTTCTAAATGCATCTGTAAACTAACAGGGAAGGAGACCTCACAGATTATGAAGCAATTTCTCTCGGTTCAGACCGAAATGCTATCCACCCTAAAGGAGTTTCAATCTTCCCTAAATAGGAGAGACATTGATTCTCCGGTTCTGGGCCCCTCCTCCCAGGAATCCTCTTCTGCCTCTCGTCCGTTTGTACCCCTACAGGCTCGTAGAGTGTACCCCTCGGATTCTGAGGAGTCCGAGTTGACCTTGCGTAGTGAGACCCTGGTTGACAGCCAGGCGGAGGAGGAGGAGGATGCCAGGACAGGAAAATACATGTTCCCTGCTGATGATATGGAGGGCCTTCTAGCAGCTGTTTATGCTACCGAACATATTCAAGAACCAGCAGAGCAGGTCTCAGCTCAGGACAGGATGTACATGGGTTTAATAAAACCTCAAACCAAGACCATTCCTGTCCATCAGTCACTAAAAGACATTATCCTCAGGGAGTGGGCAGAACCTGAAAAAAGCTTACCAAGTTTCAAAACTTGGAAACGCCGCTGTCCCTTTAAGGCGGAGGTAGTAGACACCTTTTTTAAGGTCCCTAAGGCGGCGTACACACGACCGAGGTTCTCGCTGGAAACCAGCTAGAACCTCGCTGGAAGCTGCATTCCAGTGAGTACCTCGGCCGTGTGTACGCTCTCGGCGAGCATCCCGTCGGGAATCCCGTCGAGCAGAAATAGAGTGCACGCTCTCTATTTGCTCGACGGCCCGCCTGGATGAATGGCTGGTTGCCATTCCCGACGGGCGGGTCGCCGATTTCGACGGCCGGCAGAGAACCTCGACGGGCGGAACGATGTGTTCTGCCCGTCGAGGTGCTCTGCGTGTGTACGCGGCCTCAGCTTGATGCCCCCTTGGCTCAGGTCTCCAGACAGTCAGACCTTTCCTTTGAGGACACAGGCAGTTTAAAGGATGCCATGGACAGGTGTACCGACACTTCTCTCCGTAGAGCATGGGAAGCCAATGCAGCCGCACTTGGTCCTGCATTGGCCTCAGCCTGCGTGGCAAGAAATGCCGACGCCTGGACTTCCAGGCTTCTAGACCATCTCCCCAGTTCTTCCAAGACAAAGGAGATACGAGATTCCCTTCAGCTTATTAGCGGGGCAGTGGCCTACTTGGCAGACGCGGCGGTTGAAACCATTCGCGCCTCAGCCAAGACCGGGGCCCTTATTAATGCCTCTAGGAGGGTCGTCTGGCTAAAAACCTGGAGGGGTGATCTTGCCTCTAAACGCCGCCTATGTGCACTCCCCTTCAAGGGTTCCCTCTTGTTTGGGGATGCCTTAGATCAGGCTTTTTCCAGGTCTTCTGAGAAGGGGAATAAATTCCCTTCAAAACCCAGGCAGAGTAGGAAGTGGTCCTTTCGTCCCAGCCAGACTCCGACTCAGATTCCGGCCCCGGAAAAAAGACCGTTCACCAGCCGACGTTGGACCTTTGGTAAAGATAGACCAAAAGGGGGGGATCCTTTTTTCCAGTCCCAAGCCATCCGGGAAGGACACCAAGTGACGGGAAGGTGGGGGGCAGGCTCTCCAGGTTTCTTCCTGCCTGGGAGAGCATAACCCAGAGTCCCCATGTCCTGCAGATAATCAGAAAAGGTTACCATTTAGAGTTCAGAGAGCTTCCCCCTCGACCTTTCTCCTCACTCACCTCCCAGGGGACTCCAGTAAGGCAGCAGGCCTCTCCCAGAATATTGCAAATCTGGCAGAACAGGGGATCATAATCCCAGACCAACTAGGTCAAGGAGTATACTCCCACATTTTTGTTGTTCCCAAGCCGGACGGCAAGTTCAGATTGATAATCAATCTGAGACCCCTGAACTCCCATCTCCTCTACAAAAGATTCCGGATGGAGGGTGTTCACAGCCTCAGGGGTCTTTTGTTAGAAGGCGTCTTTATGGCGACCATAGATTCGAGGGACGCCTACCTGCATGTCCCGATTTTTTCGGGACATCAGAGGTTTCTGAGATTTGCCCTCGCCTCCACACAGGGAATTCAGCACTGGCAATTTGCTGCCCTCCCCTTTGGTCTGGCCTCCAGCCCAAGGGTGTTTACGAAGGTCCTGGCGGAGGTAATGGCTCATGTACATCTGAAAGGGGTCTCCCTCGTCCCCTATCTATACGACCTTCTGCTCTTCAGCCCAAGTCAGGATCAGCTCCTTTCGGACCTGACCGTCGTCATGACCACTCTGGAGTCGCTTGGTTGGATAATCAACAAGCAAAAGTCCTCCCTTCTGCCGGAACAGCGGAAGGCATACCTGGAGGTTATCATAGATTCCCGAGAAAAGAAGCTTTTTCTTCCCCAAGAGAAGTTCCAGAGGCTTGTGACGACGATCGGGTCTTTAGTGGCTACAGAAAATCCCTCCCTCAGAGAGATCATGAAGCTGTTGGGTCGGATGACCGCTTGCATTCCGGCGGTCCCCTGGGCCCAACTACACACAAGACCACTTCAGAGGTTCCTCCTCTCCGCCTGGAACGGAAAGGAGGACACTCTCGATTCCCGGGTCAGGGTCCCGATCCTAGTCAAGGACTCCCTAGATTGGTGGCTTCACCACCAAAACCTGAAGGGCCGTCCGTGGAGTCAGACCAATCCAGTGAAGGTCACTACGGACGCCAGTGCTTGGGGTTGGGGAGCCCATGTACAAGAACTGCGGGCTCAGGGATCCTGGGATCCCCATCAAAGGCGGACCTCCTCCAACTATCGAGAATTACTGGCAGTGGGAGAAGCTCTGAGGGCATTCGAAGAAAGAATTCAGGGCAAGGATGTCCTGGTCCTTTCCGACAATGCTACGACAGTCGCCTTTCTCAACAAACAGGGAGGCACCAGGTCCCAATCTCTCCTGACACTCTCCCTGGAGATCCTGGGTTGGGCGGAACAGAGAGTACCCTCTATTCTGGCAATCCACATAAGGGGAGCCACCAATCTGGAGGCCGACTTTCTGAGTCGTCGACCCATTTTTCAGTTTCCGGAGATAGACCTTTTTTCCTGCAGGGAAAACAGAAAAGTGAACAGATTCTTTTCCCTTTTGCGGGGACAGGGTTCTCAGGGGGTGGATGCGCTAGCCCAGGCCTGGGATTTCCGTCTGGCTTACGCTTTTCCCCCCGCTGAATCTGATCCCAAGGATCTTACAAAAGCTGGCCTCCTCGGAAACCAAATTAATCCTAATCACTCCTTGGTGGCCCCGGAGATCCTGGTTTCCCATTTTGAAGCTCTGGTCTCTGGCTCCCCCGCTTCCCCTTCCTCTCCGAGCGTATCTCCTGCGGCAGGGGCCGATCTCTCATTCCAACCCAGGGTTCTTCAGCCTGACGGCATGGCTCTTGAGAGGCGGAACTTGCAGCAGAAGGGCTGCTCGGATAGAGTCATAGATACCCTACTATCTAGCCGCAAGAAGGTCACCAGACACATCTACGCAAAGGTCTGGACAGTCTTTTTGCGTTGGTGCACCGCTAAGCAGATCTCTTCTCCCAAAACTCCCGCCATCCTGGAGTTTCTTCAGGACGGCGTTGAACTAGGCTTAGCTACCAGAACTCTAAGGCCTCGTACACACGAGCAGACAGATTTGTTCAAATCTGTCTGTCCGACAGATTTGAACAAATCTGTCTGCTGGGATTTTGGTTTGCTCGCGTGTACACACGAGCAAACCAAAATCCCCGCCAGCAGGCGGCGCGCTGACGTGGCGGTGACGTTGACGCCGCCACGTCACCGCACCAGGAAGTAAAACACTTCCGCGCATGCGCCGAATCCATTCGGCGGCGGTGCGGGACGACATGTCTGCTGGTAAGTGTACTAACCAGCAGACATGTCGGGCGGACGGATTCCCACCCGATAGATTTCAAAGCATGCTTTGAAATCTGTCGGGTGGCCAAATCCGTTGGCTCGGCCGTACACACGATCGAATCTGTCTGCTGAAACGGTCCAGCAGACCGTTTCCAGCGGACAGATTTGATCGTGTGTACGAGGCCTCAGAGTCCAAGTGGCAGCTTTATCATACTTTTTGGAGAAGAGCCTCTCAGCGGACCCTCTCATCAAGAGATTCCTGACAGCTAGGGACAGACTTTCTCCTGTGCAGATTTCCAGGGTTCCCTCATGGGACCTCTCCCTGGTCCTGGAGCAGCTGACTAAGGCACCATTTGAGCCTATAGACAGCATTTCTGTAAAATTTCTTACAATTAAGTTTACCTTTTTGTTAGCCATCACGTCTGCCAAGAGAGTTGGAGACTTGCATGCTTTTTCTATCAAGGAACCCTTTCTGCGGGTTTTTGAAGATAGGGTTATTTTGACTCAGGATCCTCTGTACCTTCCCAAGGTGGCAACCAGGTTCCATAGGTCTCAAGAAGTGATACTTCCTTCTTTTTGCGCAAATCCCAGCAATGAAAAGGAAGCCACTTTCCATTGCCTGGATGTAAGACGATGCCTTTTAGTTTACCTAGAGAGGGTTAGTGAGTTCAGAACTTCCCCTCACCTTTTAGTTAATTTCTCAGGGCAGAAAAGGGGTCAACAGGCAACTAAGGCTTCCATCTCCAGATGGATTAGGCAGGCTATCTCCTTGTCCTACACACAGGCAGGTAGGCCCCTTCCTATTATTAAGGCTCATTCCACGCGTTCTCTGGCAACCTCCTGGGCAGAAAGGGCAGGAGCTTCCATAGAGCAGATCTGTAGAGCGGCAACCTGGTCCAGCCGGAATACGTTCCTCAGACATTATAGAGTCGAACTGCTGTCTCCTCAAGACCTGATGTTTGGTAGGAAGGTCTTACAGACAGTGGTCCCGCTCCAAAGGTAGGCCTGAGGATTACTTGCTTTTCTCTCAGGGTGCTGTCCTGGAAGACGAGGGAGAAATTACCAGTTACTTACCGGTAGCTGGATTTCTACGAAGTCTTACAGGACGGCAGGCCTACTTCCCTCCCTTTTACTTCTATCTAAATTCCTCCTTTTTCTTAGTTTCTGTCTATACCGTGTTCTAAAGAGCGGTTACTTATCTTAAACTGAGGCACATGGGAGGGGTGGGGCCTTTTAAACCTCATTTTGATTGTGTTTCCTGTCAGGTGAGCCAGTCTACTCACAGGGGGCCGTCCTGTAAGACTTCGTAGAAATCCAGCTACCGGTAAGTAACTGGTAATTTCTCCTTGGTGAGCAGAGGCCATCCCAGCCCTTCCTAGTGAGAGGGGGTGCTCCGGAGTCCCCAGCTTCTCCCTGCTCAGTGGAGTGAAGGCTCTACAGGAAAGCTGCGCTGTGTGCCCGGGGTCTGCAGTCTTGGCTCAGGTGGCCGGGCGGTACGTTACCGCGGTGGCGGTTGTTTCTTTCCGCATGTCGGTTCCGGGTCCTGGAGGGTGGGTGACGTCATGCACAGCGGCGTGGCTTCCTGTAGGGGCGGGGCGGCGCGTGGTCCACGCTGCCTGGAACGCAGAGGCCAGGTGACAGGCCTATAGAGCGGCGTCTTCCGGTTCCGGCCATACCCAGGAAATGTTTTAAATTGCACGGTCCCAGCTGTTTTTCTCTCTTAGCGATGGAAGAGGGATCAGCAGCAATGGCGGAAACAGGCGCCCCAGACACCGCTCAGGTCCAGGTAGGAGGGGTACAGTGGTGCCTCGATTCTTTACTTTTTGGACTCATATTGGTTATTGTATTATTTGTTCTTCCTTAAAGGAGCCTGTACTGCAGGGTCAGAGGTAACTTCTCTCGGTCCCTGACAGTTTGCACATTTGGTGGTGATATGTTTGTCTATGCTAGGGAGCTTTTCCTTGCTTTTCTTTCCTTAGCGGTGGTGTTTTTTCCTCTGGTAAAGACCAAGAATGGTACACCATTAAGTGAGATATCTCTCATTTCTGTGTATTTTTTTTTTTTAGGAAAAACCAAAAACTAAAAAAAGTGTCCTTCTTGCAAGAACCCTCTTAGAGATACTTGGCAGAAGGCAATGTGCAGGTCCTGTATCAAGGATTTAGTGGAAGAAGAGACACCCCAGCAATATAAGGATTTGTTTTCTTCTGTGCAAGAACTCACAAGTTCTTTGAGTTCAGTTAAATCCATGTTGGTTCAGAGTCCAACAGTACAAGCTGAACCTCAGAAAATACCACCTAGCCCAAAAGCTTCCACCTCTAAATCAGAAGTTGTGGATTCAGGGGATAAAGGGACAAGTACTCTTCGCTCGGTCAGAGATTCAGATGAAGAGGAAGAAGGTGGCAGAAGTTCCAGATACAAGGTCTCTTTAGATGAAGTGGGTAATCTGCTTAATGCAATCTATACTACACTTGAGATTCAGGAAGAGGAGGTACAACTGTCTCTTCATGACAAAATGTATCAGGGGATGGATGACTCCAAACAGAAAGTGTTCCCAGTCCACAAAGTAGTATCAGATACTATTAAAAAAGAGTGGAAAGATCCAGAAATGGGTCCTTTCTTTTCTAAGAGCCTAAGGAAGAGATTCCCCTTTGAGGATAAGGACTCTGAAGTCTGGAATAAAAAGCCAAGAGTGGATGCGGCTTTTTCTCAGGTGTCTCTGGCGTTTGAGGACATGGGGGAACTGAAAGACGCCATGGATAAAAGGGCGGACTCCCTGTTGAAAAAGGCTTGGGACTCTACATCACTTAGTCTTAAACCCACTGTAGCTTCCACAGTGGTGGCAAGAAACTTAGAGTGTTGGATGGAAAAGCTGATGAGCCATGTAGAAGCAGGCACACCAAGGAAAGATATTTTGGAATCTTTTCCCCTGATTTTAAAATCAATCAGGTACATGGCTGATGCATCAGCCGAATCAATCAGGTTGGCAGCTAGATCTTCTGCTTTAGTAAATTCAGCCAGGCGTGCGGTCTGGCTTAAAACTTGGACAGGGACACGGCCTCTAAAATCAAACTCTACGGTTTACCCTTTGCAGGGCATTTGCTTTTTGGGCCAAATATAGAAAAAGTTTTGGACAGAACAGCCGACAAAAAAAAGGCCTTCCCGCCCTAAAAGAAACAACCGGTTAAGAAGAATTTTTGTTCTTTTCAACAAACCTACAAAAACAGAGGAGAATAAAAAATTCTGGGTTCCTCAAAGAGGTGGGGGAAGAGGAGGAATTCTGTTCAAATCCCCCCAAAATCAGACCTCAAAAGACAAGTGACAATCTGACTCCTGTGGGGGGAAGATTGTCCGCTTTCTTTCCTCAGTGGAATCTGTTGGTCAAAAGCCCTTTTGTAAAAAACATTATTGCACAGGGGTACAACCTGGAGTTCTCAGATTGCCCTCCTTGCAGGTTTTATGTGACAGCCCTAGCAGGGGATCAGGAAAAAGGTTCCGCAATGATGAGCCTGTTGAAGGATCTGATCCAACAGGAAGTTATTGTCCAGGTCCCAAAACATCAGGAGGGAAGAGGGTTTTACTCCCACATATTTTCAATAAAAAAGCCCTCAGGCAGGTTTCGCCTGATTCTGAATCTGAAGATCCTGAACAAGGCAATAAGGTACAAGCACTTTCGTATGGACACTATCTATTCCATTACAAAGTTATTAACACCAGAGTGCTTCATGGCTTCCCTGGATCTAAGGGATGCTTGCTTACATGTTCCAATAGCTCAGGCCTCCCAAAGGTTTCTTTGCTTGGCAATCAACCTAGGGACTTCAATTTGGCATCTACAATTCAGGGCCCTGCCGTTCGGCCTGTCGTCCTCCCCCAGGATTTTCACAAAGGTAATGGCGGAAGCCTTGGAGCCTCTGAAACTGAGGGGGGTCTCGGTTGTTCCATATTTGGACGACCTCCTGTTCTTTGCAGATTCAAAGGATCAGCTGGTGACAAATCTCCAAGTGTCACAGTCTCATCTCAAGAGACTAGGGTGGCTATTGAATCTGGAGAAATCAAACCTAGACCCTGCACCGGAGATGAGGTTCCTTGGTTACACCATCAATTCAGTACTCCAGAAGGTGTTTCTTCCTCAGGAAAAGATAGAGAAAATCAATTCCGCAGTGAGTCAGATCCAGACGAATCTCTGTGTCAATACGATCAGCCTTGGCAGTTCTAGGCCAGCTCACGGCTTTGATTCCTGCCGTCCAATGGGCGAGATTACATTCCAGACCCCTACAGAGGAACATCCTACAAGTGTGGTCTCACCAGGATTCACTGGAAAAACATTTCAAACCAACATCAAGAGTAAAATGGGCCCTATGGTGGTGGAGAGAGCCGTCCAATCTGTCAAAGGGGCTCTCTTGGGTTCTCCCTTCGGACAAGCGTCTGACAACAGATGCAAGTTCTTGGGGACGGGGAGCTCACTTGGACGGGCAAACCGCACAAGGGTCCTGGTCCAAAGTGAAGGCAAGGAGGTCATCAAATTGGAGGGAGCTAAAGGCTATTTTTATGGGGCTCCTGGCTTTCCAACAGTTGCTGAGGGGTCGTCATGTACAAGTCTTGTCAGACAACACAACAGCAGTAGCCTATGTGACCAAACAAGGCGGGACCAGGAGCCAAGGTCTGGTGGAACTAGCCAACCAGTTATTGTCCTGGACGGAGCTAAACGTGATTTTCTTGTCGGCGGTTCACCTAAAAGGGTCTCAAAACCTTCTAGCAGACCTTCTGAGCAGAAGGAGAGTAATAGAAGCAGAATGGAGTCTGAATCAAGATATATTCAACATGATCTCAAAGGAATGGGGGCATCCTCAAGTGGACCTTTTTGCCAGCCAACAAAATACAAAGGTCCAGGAGTTTTTTTCTCTCCACAGGGGGGACCAAACGATAGGCATAGATGCTCTAGCCCATCCATGGGATTACCAGCTGTGCTACGCTCTTCCCTCTTTCTCCTAATTGCGTCAGTTTTGAGAAAATTCAGGAAAGAAAAAAACCAACCTAATTCTAATTACTCCCTTTTGGCCAAAAAGGCCTTGGTTTGCAAAAGTGTTGAATCTGGCCGTAAAACCTCTGTGGAGATTGCCGTCCAGGAAGGACCTTCTAATGCAGGACTCTGTGTCATCCAGAAACACAGATTACACCTAAGCACTTGGTTTCTGAAGAAGACATTCTAAAAAACAAGGGTTTGTCCAACAAGGTAGTAAGGACTCTACTGTCTAGTAGGAATGAGGTCACTAGATCTATTTGCTCGAAGGTATGGAAGAAATGTAATTCCTGGTGTTCTTCCAATGATTTTCAAACCAAAAGTGTGGTTTTAGTTCTAGAGTTTCTCCATGAGGAAATGGAGAAAACGCTGGAGAAGAAGCGTTTCATACTTTAGATGTGAAAAGGTGTCTGTTGCAGTATCTTTCAGTCACTAGAGAATTCAGAAAGTCAAATGCTCTTTTTATAACATTCTCAGGTCCCCGTAAAGGGGAAAAAAGTGTCTAAAAGTATGCTTGGAAGATGGCTTAAACTCACAATTACAGAAGCTTATAAAGCCAAAAGAGGTAATCCTCCCTCAGGCATTGCGGCACACTCAACAAGATCAACCGCAGTTTCCTGGGCCGAAAGGGCCGGTGCTACACCCGAGCAGATTTGCAAGGCTGCCACCTGGTCCAACTATTCAACGTTCGTCAAACACTATAGGTTGGACCTATTGTCTGCTGCAGATCAAGCCTTTGGCAGAAAGGTGCTGAAGGCAGTAGTCCCACCCTAGGGTAAGCTTCTTGTTTATCCTCTCCAAGGTTGTCCTGAAAGGCGAGTTGAGAAAGACTTAGTTAGACTTACCGGTGACGGTATTTCTAAGAGCCTTTCAGAACAACCGCTATTTCCCTCCCTAAATGTATATTAAAGTAATAGTTATAAATCTAACATGGTGTTGTGGTTTTCTGTGATTTATCTTCCAGAGAGTCGGACCACAATAACTGAGGCCATGGTGGAAGAGGAGGGGTTTTAAATATCAGCATGTGTCTCCTAATTAAGAGGCGGAGCTGCACTCTCTCCAAGGTTGTCCTTAAAGGCTCTTAGGCCTTGTACACACGATCGGACATATGCGATGAAAACGGTCCGTGGACCGTTTCCATCGGATATGTCCGATCTGGAGTTTGGTCCGATGGCGTGTACACACCATCGGATCAAATTCCCCGCCGGCGGACGGCGCGCTGACGTGGCGGTGACGCGGCGGTGACGTTGACGCTGCCACGTCACCGCTACGTCACGCACCAGGAAGTAAACACTTCACAGGATACGACGCATGTGCGGGAGGATATGTCCGCTGGTTTCCCGTACTAACCAGCGGACATATCCGACGGACAGGTTTGTAGCGGACAAATTTCAAAGCATGCTTTGAAATTTGTCCGATGGACAAATCTGTCCGCTAGCCCATACACACGATCGGAGATGTCTGCTGAAACGGTCCATCAGACCGTTTTCAGCGGACATATCCGCTCGTGTGTACGAGGCCTTAGAAATACCGTCACCGGTAAGTCTAAGTCTTTTTTTTCTTTAAAGGTGAACTAACAATTTAATTGAAAAGTTGTGAACACAACGGTGGGCACATCAATATGTCCATCTTGCAATATAGTGGTGGTAGAGCAATGTGTGCGAAAAGCATTTGCAAAGCTTTTAGTGAATTACTTGAAGCCTTAAACTCTTTTACTAGCAGAGCTATTTTCTCTAAGCGTCTTCCAGGACAGCCCTTGAGACCTAGGGCTCCTCATACCAGAAAAGGAAACACATAACCCCCACCAGATAAAAAGGTGGTCCTCCAGGCCCCATGTCAGTATTCGTGTTTCCTCCGGATAGGGGGTAAGATGTTCCTGCAACCTGGTCCCCTAGGTCTCATGAGCAGGGGCTCTTATGGCTATTGGGAGGATTACTGACCCTTCTACTACTGTTACATTGAAATGAGCCGTGACTCCATGCAAATGAAGGGCCGGCCGGCTCGCGCATGCGCGCTTGAAGCAGACCATGGTCAGCACCTCTGTGCGCATGCTCACAACTCGGGAACGGCGCAATCAGTGAAATTGGAAGTGGACTAGGGCAACTTGGTGAACTACGCAAACAGCATAAATAGACAGACACAAATGCACTTCCTTTGCAAAAGTACATCCCTTTGTTTCCCTTCCTATACAGCAAGGTGCTTTTGTTTATTAGCGTTTGTTTGTGACGTGTCTTTGAGATATTTGGGGACTGTTTTGCAGAGTGATTTTTGTCTTTTATGTGTTTTCTTTGTTGTTATTTTGTTTAAATTATATTTTTGCTGGGGCATTTTTTATTTTTGCTCGTCGTTTGTGTATGATTTTGGAATGTGGGGGTGATATTCCTGCAGGAAAAGGGGTGTCACCCTCATTTGTGGTGGAGAAGTGATCCCCAGGTCTGTGTGAATGGTGTATGAATGTACAGTGACATAATTGGAGACGCGGCATGGCGTTGCTGCTCACAAGTCCTGCATGGTGGGCTTGTGCCAATCCAATGTGATGAGGATGTGGGGTGTGTGTGCTAGGGACCGCAGTGGTGTGAATGCATGCATTCTCATTGTGCCATGATTAATGTGTGTGTTTAATGTGCAAAGATGCATATGTGAGCTGGCATGAGATGGGGTCATGAGATGGGGTCCCAGTGCATATGCAGAGTCACCTTGAAGGGAAAAGACAGGAGGATGTTAGTGGTGCATGTGCCCCTTGTGATGTGTGCATCATGGGGGGGGGGGGGACAGTCATGCCTGCCACCCATGTCACTCACAAACCAGCCAGCTGTCCCCATACATGTTCTGTTCGAAATCTGTGGGGATGGGGCTCTGATTGTATATGTAGCTGTCATGGGTGTCATGGGTAGTGCCATGTGTTGGGCTGCTGATGTCCTCCTGCAAGGTTGTGGTTAATTCCATGATGGCATGAGAGGTGAATCTGAAGATGCAAGACACCTCAGAATCACTCATGCTAAAGATGTCTATGCATGTGTGATATATCAAGTGAAGAGTGAGGGGCTTGTATCAGATAAGAATATTGTATTAGATTAGATTAAATTGTAAAGTTTATATAAGCAAATAAAAAAAAAAAATCTCCCGTGCCCTCCTTAGTGCCCTCCTCAGTGCCCTCATCCTTCTTTGTTCATCTAAAGTCAGTAGTATAGCTATGCGCGACGATGCCCCTGGCATGTTGGCATACAGATTGTTGTGCAACACGTGTGACTGCTGAGCTCCTCACTAACAGTGTTGCTTTATCTAAAAGGTAGACTTTTTTTCTCTTTTTAGACCAGCTTTTCTATGGTCTAATTTTAGACAGGACATTTTGCTGTTGCGCACACTGCGTAGCCTGCGCTGCCCTAACGTTCTTTTGTGGATCCCCGTAAGTCCCTCATTAGCATATTTGACTAGCAAATCAATGGTCTGTCTAGCGCAGTTTTGCGCGGACGGATGCGCCTGTCTAACGAAATTACGCTGGACAAAAAAAAGTAGATTTCTTGCGTATCTCGTTTTGGGGATGCCGTGCATCGAAACGCACGCGCACATTTAGACTTACGCACGCGCATCTCCTGTTGTGCAGGCGTAATCGCTCTGTGAATCTGGGCCATTATTTTCAACTATTTTTCACAGGAAATTTATCTGGGCAATAGCTGGTGTTGACACTTCAATCATCATGGCACCATGATTGGTATGGTGTCAGAATGATTGAAGCGCATTATTTCTTATATTACATTGTAATATAAATGAAATAGTTCAACTCACCATAATGCAGAATCAGTGGGAGCCCGCCACCAGATGCAGCTTGTCACTTTCCACATTGCCTGCCACCAGATGAGGAATGCCACACTGCCTACCACTAGATGAGGAATGCCACGCTGCTTGCCACCATATGAGGAATGTCACTTGCCATGCTGCCTGTCACCAGATGAGGAATGCCACGCTGCCTGCCACCAGATGAGGAATGCCATTGCCACGCTGCCTGCCACCAGATGAGGAATGCCACTTGCCATGCTGCCTACCACCAAATGAGGAATGCCACGCTGCCTCCAGATGAGGAATGCCACTTGTATGCTACCGGCCACCAGATGAGGAATGCCACGTCACCTGCCAGTGCCACCAGATGTGGATTGTCACTGCATTGCTGGCACTGGTTCGTTTAGCACAGAGGCAGGCCACTGTGCAGTGGTCGTTCTTAAATGAGGGCAGGAGAGTAGTGATGCGGGGCGGGTGGTGAGAGATGTCATCTCTCTGCTCCCCGCGGCACCTCAGACATTCCACATTCTGTGAAGAGCGGAAGAGTGGCGATGCTAAATGGGTGGAGAGAGATGATTTAATCTTTGCTCGCCAGCCTGCTGCTTTCATCTGCCTGCCTCTCTGATTCACCGGGCTCTCTCACCCGCCCGCTAGCCCTGCAATTTAATGCCGCCCACCGCGGTTCGGCTGCAGAGACGCTACAGCCCAGTAGTGGGCCAGTGGTTCGGGACCCCTGCTATAGAAAACAGATTCTGAAATCTTTCTCTCTCCTCTTTCGTGCAGTGGGGTTTTTGGCTGATTCATCCACAGAGTCGGTAAGAATGACAGCTAGGACCTCGGCCTCTGTGAATTCGGCCAGAAGAAGCCTATGGCTCAAAGTTAGGCCTATGTGGTCTTCCCTTAACAGGCAATTTTTTATTTTTTTTATCTGTTTATTGCAGTTTTTATACACAAAGAAACACAAATAAAGTGCTTAACAAAAGATTTGCAGAACATCTATTCAGAGGGGTCCACTCCTAATCTTGTAAGAGGATACAGAAGGAGGCAAGTAGGAAGACGGCGGATGTAGCCCATATTTAAGGTGGTGCCGCTCATTGTACAGGTAATGATATATAATGCCCTCTACAATTTATATATTTGGAATAAGAAACATTTTCCCCACATGCAGCATACATAATCATTCTGGTACACCAGTTCCGTTAAGAAAGGTAGTGACTCACTTCATTAATTAGGTTAAGTGTTCAGCTAGCCATGTACGCCATACCCTGTCATATTTTGTGGGACAGCCACTGTTTGCACATGTATCTTTGTATAAGGGAAGACTGTCACCTTACTAATCGTTTCCACTGAGCTAAAGATGGGCGGAGGGTGGCAGAAAAAAGGAGCAGCCCTATCAGTGTTCTCTTTGCAACCGTTGGCACTATATTTTCTATTAGCCCCATAAAACATACTTCCATTGATGGCTGAATCGAGGTTGAGTCGACCAGAACCTCTTACCAGTATTTCTTTATCGTACATCACGGGACACAGAGCGCATAGTCATTACATATGGGTTATATGGGTACCTTCAGGTGTGGACACTGGTGTAATCAACTTCACAGGAAGTTCCTCCCTATATAACCCCCTCCCACTGAGAGTGCTTCAGTTTTTTCGCCAGTGTCTTAGGTGTTGGTCACGTCTAGCTGTCCCTCGGAGGTCTCGGGACCCAGGATAGCTAGCCGGATCCGTCCGAAGTGCTTCAAAGCCAAGGTGTACGGTACCCGGGCCCTGCTGGAGTGGGGTGTTGCCTATAATGCCTCTCCTTGGAGGGCTGGATTCTGGGCTCCAGTGCCTTGGTCTCTTCCAGGACTAAACGCTACTGATGCCAGGATGCTATATAGGTCCAGGGGTGTGGGTTCCTTAAACACAGGACCCCGGTCCCTGAAGGTCCGAGACAATACCCACGGAGATGGGGGAAGATTGGGCCTCTTGCAATTTGCAATACCCTGCGGCGTGGAGCAGGTAAGAGGGAACCTGCGGGACTTGGTTCGACAGTAGGTATCCCCCTGGGGGTTCTGGGTTGGCTAACAGTATGCTTGTGCATCAGCCACTATCTCCACTATGTCTGTATGGGCAGGATGGGATACTAATGTTTTACCCAGATAACATGTAGATATATGTATACTTGTGTAAGATATATATTTGCTACTCACCCCAGGTCTGCCTGTTAGCATTGATACTGCAACCCCACATGTTTTAAAAGAGGAAATTGCTGGTAAAAACTCCTGTTTCTTAGGAAGCCCATGGGGACAGCTTCCTCTCTGTGTGTGCACTACAATAAGATTAGTGCTTACCTGGTGTCTGTTGGTGCTGCCTAGCGCTGGTCCATGTTGTTCCTCTGCTCTGCTTCCTCCATGTGGTTTCAGCGTGGGGGGGGGGTGCGCGCGCGCGCGCGTGCACGCCGCCTTTTATAGCGTCGGCGTGCGTCGGGGGGGCGGGCCAGCAGCGTCAGGGTCTGTTTAAAGAGAAAACTTTTTCTCTGGCTGGTCTTTCCCTCCTGGAGGCAGAGGAAGAAAGGATACAGAGCGTGCAGCTGGGTCTTTGGCCACACAGAGACACCTAGTGGCGGTTTTGTGGATCTTCAGGTCTAGGACTTAGGTCCACTATTGACCAGAAAAAAAAAAAAAGGAAGTTTTTTTGCTTAAAGGGACTCAGCCTTAGATCCAGCAGTATCTGAGTTTACCTTGGACTCCGGCTAACGGGCATTGGTGTGTCAATACTCACAGGTTTCCTCGGTATTGCCACCTCCCAGGCGGGTAAAAAAAAAAAAAAAAAAAAAATTTTATTTTGGAAAAATAAAACATTTTTTTTCATTTTCCTCATACCTGTCCTCATATTGGTTACTCCTAGCTGCAACAGTCAGGTGTTGGCTATAGGGGTGACTCAAGGTTGTGCAATGGCTCCAAAGGCATCCGGACCAGCCAAGGCTGCAAAAGGTGCCAAGAAACAAACGGGTCTCCATCGGGGTCAGAGGATTTGGGCCAGGCGTCAACGGCCCCACCCTCACCAGTTAGACCACCGAGTAGCATAGTTCAAGAGCCATTGGGGATGCTGGGGGTAGAGGCGGCCCCCGATCCACCCATTCCCGTTTACGTAACGGAAGAAATGCTAGCGACCACCCTGGGTGGGCTAGAGAAAAGGTTAACTGCTTTGTTTGCCCGTCCTTTGCCAAGCAGCAAACGGGCTAGATCCCCCTCACATAGTTTGGTGTTTTTTTCAGATGTGGAGGTCTCCTCTTCGGAGGAACGGGACCCACAAGGGGATCAAGCAGACCCAAGTCCCGAAGGTTCAGACATGGAGGGTTCCACTGTAGATGAATATTTTTCGGCCTCTCAAGCGGAGAGCCTGTGGATCCAGTCTTTGACCGATATAGTTCGCACTGCTTTTAAACTTCCAGTGCCAGAACTAGTAGCCCCTGTGGTATCCTCATTGGGTTCTTTAAAGGCTCCATTAACTTGTGTGCCTTTTCCCATCTACCCCCTTCTGCGGGGCCTGATTTACCAGGATTGGGCTCGACCTGATAGGATCTTTATCCCTCCTAAGAGGTTCTCTATTCTCTATCCTATGGAGGAGAAATTTTTAAAAGAAATGGGCTCCCCACAGTGGACGCGGCCATTTCCTGCGTGAATAAATCCCTGACCTGTCCGGTTGAAAATGTCCAGATGTTCAAGGATCCGGTCGACAAAAAATTAGAGACCCTACTGAAGGCTTCTTTCACCACAGTAGGTGCCATGGTTCAGCCAGGGGTGGCAGCCATTGGCGTTTGTCAGGCCTTAAAGGATCAGGCAAAACAGATATTAAAGGACATGCCGGCTCAGCAAACTCGTGAATTAGCAGATTTCCCTAGGGCTCTCTGCTTTGCAGTAGATGCTATTAAGGACTCTATCCAACAGGCATCCCGGTTATCTCTGCTGGTGGTTCACATGCGTCGTCTTTCGTGGCTAAAGAACTGGTCAGCAGAGGCACCCTGCAAAAAGCTTTTAGCAGGGTTTCCCTTTCATGGGGGAAGACTATTCGGTGAAGACCTAGATAAATATATCCAAACCATATCAAGTGGTAAAGGTTCTTCCTTACCGGTCAAGAAGAGACCGCGTGGGCCCGCGTTTAAACGACAGGCCCTTGCAGGCTTGGCCCCTTCGACTTCCCGTCAGTATCGACGGCCTCCCGGGCGTTCAGCAGTTAATAGCCGCCCACAGGGACAAGCCGCGGCAAACAAGAGGCCCTGGTCTCGCAAGCCGGCTAAACCAGTCATCAAGTCAGATTCATGAAGGGGCGCCCCCACTCTCTTGGGTGGGGGGAAGACTTCAGTTTTTCTCCGAAGTCTGGAAGGCCAGAATCCCGACTCTTGGGTTCGGTCCGTGGTAGCCACAGGCTACAAACTAGAGTTTCGAGAAATCCCCCCTCCTCATTTTCAGGGGTCAAGTCTTCCAAGCGACCCGTTAAAGAGGGCCTCTCTCGTAAAGGCGTTGGACCGCCTCTTGCTCCAAGGAGTAATTGTAGTACCAACCCAAGAAAAGGGTCTGGGATTCTACTCCAACCTTTTTATTATACCAAAACCCAGTGGCGACGTCAGGCCTATCCTAGACCGTAAACGCCTAAATCGCTTTCTAAAGTTTCAGACCTCTCGTATGGATTCCATACGTTCAGTGACAGCCAGCCTGCATCAAGGCGACTTTCTAGCATCTATAGACATAAAGGATGCATGTCTGCATGGGCCGATCTACCCAGCACATCACAAGTTTCTTCGTTTTATGATAGATCAAAGTCATTTCCAGTTCGTAGCCCTCCCTTTCGGGTTGGCAACAGCTCCGCGGGTATTCACAAAGGTGTTAGCCCCGCTGCTAGCCATCCTAAGGACAGAAGGCATCTTGGTCCTGGCATACCTGGACGATCTCCTGGTTATCGACAGATCAGCCTCCAACCTCAATCATGCAGTAGTCCGCACAGTACGGCATCTAGAAGAATTCGGGTGGATTGTGAACCAAGAAAAATCAAGGTTACAACCCACAAGACAGTTGGAATATCTAGGCTTTCGGTTAAGATACAGAATGCCAGAGGGTATTTTTACCTCAAGGATCAGGTCGTTGATTCAAACGATTCAAATAGTCTTAGGCAAAAAGAAGCCGACTATTCGCCTATGCATGCGACTGCTGGGAAAGATGGTGGCCGCCTTCGAAGCAGCGCCCTATACCCAGATCCTTACCAGAGTTCTTCAGGCAGCTATTCTCTCTGCTTGGAACAAGTCCATACAGGCATTAGACCTTTTGCCCCATCACGTGGAAAATAGTAATCACAGATGCCAGCCTAACAGGTTGGGGGGCAATCTTAGGAAAACAGGACCCAGCAGGGACAGTGGTCAGAGGCAGAAAGTCTGCTTCCCATCAATGTCCTAGAGATCAGAGCTGCTCGGTTGGCCCTGGTCGCCTGGACTCTCCCCCTGCAGGGTCTGCCAGTAAGGATACAGTCCGACAATGCCACGGCGGTGGCATACATAAACCACCAGGGGGGCACAAGGAGCCTAGCGGCTCAAAGGGAAGTAAACCTGATTTTTTCATGGGCCGAAGCCCATGTACCCTGCATCTCAGCAGTGTTCATCCCAGGGATAGACAATTCTCAAGCAGATTTTTGAGTCGTCAACAGTTACTCCCGGGAGAGTGGTCTCTTCACCCCCAGGTATTCCAAGAGATTTGCCAAAGATTCGGAGTTCCCGATGTGGACATCATGGCAACAAGATTCAACAAGAAATTGGACAAATTCGTATCCCGAGCCAGGGACCCCTCGGCCTACGGGACCGATGCGTTGGTTTGCCCCTGGCACCAGTTTTCTCTCCTGTATGCGTTCCCTCCACTACAGATGATTCCCCGCCTTCTACGAAGGATCAGGGTGGAGCGCAGGCCGGTGATCCTGGTGGCCCCAGCCTGGCCCAGAAGGGCTTGGTACGCACTCATCGTGAGGATGTCAGTAGGGGCACCGTGGCCACTCCCCCTGCGCCCAGATCTGCTGTCTCAGGGCCCGATCTACCACCCTGCTTCACAGCAGCTAAATTTGATGGCTTGGCGGCTGAATCCCTAATTCTTAAGGGCAGAGGCCTCTCAGCCCAGGTCATATCTACGTTAATTCAGACTAGAAAAGCCAGTCTCTAGAAATATCTATTACAGAGTCTGGAGGACCTATGTGGAGTGGTGCGAGTCTCAAGGAGAGCATCCTCGCAAATTTTTATTGACAGGATCTTGCGATTCCTCCAGGTTGGCGTTGACAAGGGGTTGGCTCTTAGTACTCTAAAGGGGCAGGTGTCTGCCTTATCGATATGGTTTCAAAGGCCTTTTGCCACGCATTCGCTTGTGAAAACCTTCTTGCAGGGGGTCTTACATGTGAATCCCCCTATTAGAGCTCCCTCTGCCCCTGGAATTTAAATCTGGTCTTGTCAGCTTTACAAAGGCAGCCGTTTGAACCTCTGACAGAAATCCCTCTTGTACTGCTAACCCGAAAGTTGGTTTTCTTGGTGACTATGGCTTCGGCCAGAAGGGTCTCCAAGCTGGCAGCCTTGTCTTGCAGGGAACCGTACCTGATTCTGCATAAGGACAGAGTGGTGCTGCGGCCTCAGCCTTCTTTCCTTCCTAAAGTTCATATCCAGTTTTCACTGGAATCAGGACCTAGTCCTACCATCCTTCTTTCCTACTCCCCAGTCCAGAGAGGAAAGATTGCTTCATACTTTGGACGTGGTCCGAGCCATGAGGGTTTATCTCAAGGCTACAGAAAAGATTCGGAAAACAGATGTGCTTTTCGTTCTCCCGGATGGCCCCAAGAAGGGTCAGCCGGCTGCCAAGTCTTTCTTGGCTAGGTGGATTAAGCAGCTGATTTTTCAGGCCTATGGTCTGAAGCGCGTTCCACCTCCCTTATCAATTAAGGCCCATTCTACGAGGGCCATGAGTGCCTCTTGGGCGGCACACCATCAGATCTCTATGGCACAGGTTTGCAAAGCGGCAACCTGGTCTTCCGTACATACGATTACTAAATTTTATAAGTTGGACGTCACAAAAGCTACGGACGCAGCATTTGGGCAGGCGGTCCTTCGGGCAGCAATATAGAATCCTCTGGCCCGGTTCACGCCCCCTTTTTTTCTGTTGGTGGAGCTATTTTTTACCTCCTGATATATTTTCTGTTTGGCTAATTTTGGCCTTACGGTCTCCCTCCCTTCATGGAGCATTGCTTTGGGACATCCCATATGTAATGACTATGCGCTCTGTGTCCCGTGATGTACGATAAAGAAAAAAGGATTTTTAATAACAGCTTACCTGTAAAATCCTTTTCTTGAAGTACATCACGGGACACAGAGCTCCCACCCCTCTTTTGGGGAACATTGTGTAACCTCGGAGAAATTGCTTGCTACAAAACTGAAGCACTCTCAGTGGGAGGGGGTTATATAGGGAGGAACTTCCTGTGAAGTTGATTACACCAGTGTCCACACCTGAAGGTACCCATATAACCCATATGTAATGACTATGCGCTCTGTGTCCCGTGATGTACTTCAAGAAAAGGATTTTACAGGTAAGCTGTTATTAAAAATCCTTTTTTCCTGACCCTGGGACAGTGCCAAAAGATGTGCGAATCTACCGGCGAAGCACCGCCAGCATGCCGGAAAAATATCTGCATTCATCATATGGAGCCTATGAGGCGTGAAGTATGCTGTTTGTATTTTGAAGTATGTATTTTAAATTGCACAAGTCTGTTGTGTATTGAGACTAAAGACTTCAAAGGGAAATCCCAGTCATTATCCAATGCAGGAATGTCACATTGCCAGCTAATCCAAAGCCCCTCAAGAGGCGGTAGTGACGCAAATATTAAATGGGAATATATATGTGAAGTGGGCTTCTCACCACACTCCATTCGGAGCGTTCGTTCCAGCCCAGACTGGACAACCATGCAGGAGGAGCGTGGAAATTGTACAGCAAAGGCATTAACAAGTTTCAAATGGCAAAAATTATTATAGGTAAGGTCATTATATGCAGAGGAAAGTTGAGATAAGGGGGCTGAGAACTGGTGTGATTCTATTTGTAAGATTAATTTAATACCGTATTTGGTCCAAGCATATGGGTCGGACATCTTGTAAATGTGTGATAGGTTGGGATTCAGCAAAATTGCTGCATTGGGGGAGACCAGCCCGCCTTCCAAGCCCGCAGGATGGTAAGCATGAAAGGGGTCAGGTCATAAGGGGCTCGTGGTCCCCTGTAGGCTAAAAATTTAAGTGCCTCTAATGACCTGATCTCCGCAGCCTCTAGCATTGTGGATGAGTTGAACAAATCTGGACCAGGCCATAGTCACTAATTGGTTAGTCCAAAAATATTTAAAGCAATCAGGAAATGCCATAACACCCTGTGTACACGACCGCATCAAGGTGCTCAGCTTATATCTGGGCGGATTGGGGCCCCAAAGAAAGGATGAGAAAATTTGGTTACTTTTTTTTGTAAAGACAGACTTGGGTAACCATTGTGGAGAATGCCAAAATAAGTATGTGATCTTGGGGATAATTTTCAATTTAATCAGACTGACCTGTTCCCACAGGGACAAAGGTAGAGTCTCCCATGCTTTTAGTTTGGCCTTAACATTCGACTAAATTTAAGGAGAGAAAGTCAGAGGCCTGGGAAGAAATTGTGACTCCCAAATATTTGAAGGTGTCCACCCACTGTAAAGGGCTATCTGGGGGGGGGGGGGGGGTTGTTGACTTAGAGAATTGGACAAGTTAACCTTTTAGTCCTGTAAAAATAGCGAAAGAGTCTAAAACTTGTAGGGCCCCCTGTAATGAAGCACCTGCATCATTGAGAAAGAGGGCATCCCTGTCTAGTTCCCCTGTACAGCCTAAAGAGGAGATACACAACCACTTAAGTGTATTGAGGAAGTGGGGCAACTAAAAGAGGACCTGATTGATGGAGAGTGTGATGAGTCTGAAGAATTATGGGTTGAACTGCACATAGATGTGCGTAGTTCAAAGTTAATCATTAACCACTTCCATACCAGGCACTTACGCACCTCCCCGCCCAAGCAAATTTTCAGCTTTCAGCACCGGTGCAATTTGAATGACAATTGCGCAGTCATGCTACACTGTACCCAAATGAAATTTTGTTCCCACAAATAGATTTCAATTATGGGCACCGATGAGGTGGCACTGATGGGCACCAATAGGCGGCGCTGGTATGCTGCACTGATGGGCACTCAAAGCCGGCACTCATAGGCAGGACTGATGGGCACTTATGGGTGGCACTGATGGGCACTTATGGGTGGCACAGATGGGCACTAAGAGGTGGCACTGATGGACATTGGGTGGCACTGATGGCATTGCTGGGCATCATTAGTCAGTGCCCATGTTGCCAGTCAGTGCCCATTTGTGGTTGGCATTGATTGTATTAAAAAATAGATTGTATTTTTTTTTGTTATTGTTTTTTACCCATTTATGTTATTTGGGGGGCACTCCCTGGTGGTCCAGTGTGGGGATCCGAGGGGGGGCTGCGCTGATGAACATTTAACGCGAACCCCCCCGTTAGGAGAGCCGCCGATCGGCTCTCCTCTACTCACGTCTATCAGACGCGAGTGAGGAAGAGCAGGTCAACAGCTCTTCCTGTTTACATCGTGATCAACCGTGATTGGACACGGCTGATCACGTGGTAACGAGCCTCCGCCGGAGGCTCTTTACCGAGATCGGAGATGCAGGGTGTCAGACTGACACCCCGCATCACCGATCCCTGCGCTGCATGCCCATACGGGCGTGCGCCGGCATGAAATTCTGCAGGACGTCAATAGACGTCCAGTCAGGATTTCACAACCACTTCCGGGATGTCAATTGACCATTGACTGGGCGGGAAGTGGTTAAAGTTATATATAGACCACTCAATGTTAATGAGGAGGTTGAGACTCGGCTCCTTGCACAGATGGAAAGAGCTGCAAGGGCTGGGACAGTGACAATAATGGGGGATTTTAACTACCCAGAAATTTACTGGAGTAATGGCACTGCTGGGACAGTTAAAGGGCAAAAATGTATAAACCTATTACAGGACAATTTTATGGTCCAGTTTATTGAGGCCCCAACTAGGAATGATGCTCTGTTGGACCTGGTAATCTCAAACCATGCAGAGCTTATTACTAATGTTCAGATAAACAATGTTTTTCCAACTTCATCATTAAAACGACGATCGTTTAAAAAAAAATGCTCTAGCAAAGCGCGGTGATGTACAACACGTATGACGGCACTATAAAGGGAAAGTTCCATGCGGATGACACCACCCTTGGGGCTGCTTTAGCTGATTCCATGTTAGTAAAAGACGATTCATGCTTTTCTGTCTGTTACAGTGTGATGAATGTGCTTACTCCATTACGAATAGTAGTTTTACCAGAACAAGCGATCCCATCTCATAACTTGCTTCTGAGCATGCGCAGGTTTTTAACGTTGTTTTAGCCTACACACACAATTTTTTACAACCCGAAAAACGACGTTGTTTAAAACATCGTTAAAAAATGCACCATGTTCGCTTTTTTTTTTTTTTTTGTTCATCAGAACCCGAAAAATGATGTGAAGCCCACACACGATCATTTTAAATTACATTTTTTAAAAACGTTTTTTTCATGACGAAATATGGTCGTGTGTACGCGGCATTAGACTGGGAGGGAATGTTGGCACCGATAAACACAGAACAGAAATGGTAATTTTTCAAAAAGTCTGTGAACTGCAAAGTATATTCCCATGTGGCTCACGGCCAAAGTAAAAAAAGCTATAAACAATAAGAAAAGTGCTTTTATAAAATATAAAAATGAAGGAACACTAGTGTCATTTAAATGTTACAGAGAATATATCAGAATATGTAAAAAGGAAATCAAGGATGCAAAAACTGAAAACGAACGACAGATTGCAAGAGATAGTAGGACAAACCCCCAAAAATTTGTCAAATAAACCACTTCATTATCCAGCCATACTCAAATTACATCCACAGATGGGATTTCCCATCCTGGGTGGACCTTATATGACATCCTCGGCTTTCCGCCGCTACTGCGGGCCCCGGGGCCTGCAGAGCAGCGATCGGGCATTCAGTGTGTCCCTCGGGACACAGCCGTCCCCCGATAGGGGTAATGAAGTGGCGGTGGAGCGGCGGCGGAGCTTTCCATGTGGCTAACCGGCTCCCATATGCAGAGCTGCAGCAGCAGCGTACACGAGGATTGGGGATCCGGTGTGTCCCTTGTGACACAGCCGATCCCCGATGGGCTAAATGTAGTGGTGGGCGGCGGAGATTCCGGTATAACTTACCGGATTTGATGATGTAGACTTGCGCAGCGGAGCGCATCGGGGCTGAGGCTTTTCCCTTGAATACAGCCCAGCCCCGATCAGGGTAAAGAGCCAATGAAATTGGCTCTTTACCACGTGACTGGCTGTGTCCAATCACAGCCGGTCACTAAATGTAAATAAAACAGACCATTGTGTGTAATTTACTGTTGCTGGGTTCTCCTCTTCACACACCGATCCAGTGTGAGGAGGAGATCAGCTAACAGTGAGTTACACATATGTTATACACTACAGATTGCCCCCCCCTAAATAAAGAGTAGCTGTCATCTAGTACCTGCCACCAGAGTACCTGTCATCTAGTACCCGCCACCAGAGTACCTGCCACCTCACCAGAGTAACCGCCACCAGAGTACTCGCCATCTCACCAGAGTACCTGCCACCAGAGTACCTGTCATCTAGTACCCGCCACCAGAGTACCTGCCACCTCACCAGAGTAACCGCCACCAGAGTACCCGGCACCTCACCACCTGCCACCAAAGTACACACCACCTCACCAGAGTACCTGCCACCAGAGTGCCAGCTCACCAGAGTACCTGCCATCAGAATACCCACCACCTCACCAGAGTACAGGGCCGTCTTTAATATGGTTTGGGCCCTGGGCAAACATTTTTTTTGGGCCCCCCTTCAGCTTATTTTGGGCCTGGCTGGTTCACATGTATGTGTTTTGGCGGCCCTCATTTGTGCAGGCACAGCAGCCCATTGATTTGAATGGGCTGCCATGCCTTTGTTCCCTGCAGAAAAAAGCTGCATTCAGCATTTTAAAAATCAGTTGCCTTGAAATCCATTCTGCTTTTGCACCATGCTACTTACCTGCAGTTCTTGCACACACAAACGTGTTTTTAAAAGCGTGACCTAAACGTCTAAAAATGCAGCAAGTTTGACAGTGTGGGAACTGCAGATAAGTCACAGCAGACAGCAGAATGGACAGACAGTGCTGTATTTCATTGCTTGATGGGCATAGGTGTGCTGTGTGCTCAGCCTATTACATGAGGCATCAAATGAATGGGCTGCTGTGCCTGCACAAATTTGGGCCGCCAAAACACATACATGTGAACCAGTCAGGCCCAAAATAAGCCCATCAAGCAGTTAAATGCAGACAGTAATGCCATGTGCTCTGAGGCCTTACTCAGCCTGGACTGCAGGCCTGGTCTGTGATTTAAAGAGTTCCTCTATTTTACACATGGCATGGCCTGGGGTCCCATGGTGCTAAAGCAGAATGGACAGACGGTGCTGTGACCCCATGCCATGCCATGTGTAAAATACAGGAACTTTTTAAAACACTGACCAGACCTGCAATGAATCATCAAATATTATTAAGACTTTGGGCACACTCTACAGAAAACTTCTATTTACAATATAGCAAACAGTGACATACATTGAGGAGCAGGACATGAAGAAGTCAGCCTCGGGAAGAGCAAACTGGGGATGTTATAAAATCACATTCTAATTCACTTTTATATACAAGCAGCACCCAGTGGCAGGAAGGGAGAAGTGCATGTCTAAAGGAAAAAAAAATAAAAAAAAATAAAGGGAAGCAGGGGTTCTGTACATTTTAAAACACTGGGAAGGGAAGCAGTACTGTCATCTGGCTGCGTGCCGCTGATGATTTTCAGCCTGATTTGTGGGCAGCACAGGGGCTTAACGGGCGGCAGGGCCACCATCAGGACTTATGGGGCCCCTTACACAGCTTCAGGCATGGGCCCCCTGGAGCAGAGAACGGGGAGGTGCTGCCCCCTTAAATTGAGACGTGGCGTGGGGGGGGGGGGGGGGGCGGGGCTGCTGCGAATTTAGAAGCGGGAGGCCCTTTACAAAAAAAGATTTAATAAAGAAAAATATATATAAAAAAGGGGTGTAGCCATCCGGGGCCCTGGGGACCTCTGGGCCCTTTAATAAAAAGAAAAAAAGAAATAAAAAATGGAATATATATAAAAAATATATTTTTTTTTAAAAATAAATTACAAAAAAAGGGGGGTTGCCATCCAGGACCTCTGGACCCTTTAATAACAAATAAAATAAAAAAAATATATTAAAAATAAACACTTATAAAAAAAAAGTGGGGTTGCCATCCAGGGCCCTGGGGACCTCTGGGCCCTTTAATAAAAAAAATATATAAACAAAAATAAAAAAATAAACATTTATAAAAAAAATAAAAAAGGGTGTTTGCCACATGGGGCCCTGGGGATCTCTTAGCCCTTTAATAATAATAATAATATATATATATATATATATATATATATATATATATATATATATATATATATATATATATATATATATATACAAATAAAAAAATAAAAAGGAAAAAAAAAGAAATAAAATATAAAAAAAATTATAAAAAAAGGGGGGTTGCCATCCAGGGCCCTGGGGACCTCTGGGTCCTTTAATAATAACATTTATATTATATAATATATATATATATATATATATATATATATATATATATATATATATATATATATATATATATATATATATATATATATTAAAAGGAATATATAAAAAAATAAATTCTATAAAACAAGTTTTTTTTTTATAAAAAAAGGGGGGTTGTCATCTGGGGCCCTGGGGAACTACGGGCCCCTGGGGACCTCCAGACCTCTAAAAAAAATTGGCCCTTTAATAAAGAATAAAATAAAAATATATAAAATAAATATATATTTTTATTTAAAAATAAATAAAAAAAGGGGGTTGTCATCTGGGGCCCTGGGGGCCTCCGGGTCCCTGGGAACCCCTAAAAAAAAAATTGGCCCTTTAATAAAAAATAAAAATATATTTAAAAAAATTGTCCCTTTAATAAAAAATAAAATAAAAATATCTAAAATAAATATATTTTTTTATTTAAAAATAAATAAAAAAGGGGGGGTTGCCATCTTGGGCCCTGGGGACCTCCGGACCCCTAAAGGGGGTTGCTTTGGGCCCCCAACAGTGACAGGGCCCTGGGCAGCTGCCCCTGTTTGCCCTATGGTAGAGACGGCCCTGCCAGAGTACCTGCCAGAAACCTGGTTGAGAAATGAGATGTGTAATTTATGCTTGTAGAACGCCTGACAGTGCTACTTCAATGTTGGGCCTCTGTACGTGGCCAGGCTGTGTAAAAGTCTCACACATGTGGTATTACCATACTCGGGAGGAGTAGCAGAATGTATTTTGGGGTGTCAGTTTTGCTATGTACATGCTATGTGTTGGAAATATCTTATAAATGGACAATTTTGTATAAAAAAATGTGTTTTAATTTTTTTCCCACATATTCCAAAAACGTCTGGAAAAAAATAAACCGTTTAAAAGACTCATTATGCCTCATAGATTATACATTATACCCTTTCCAAATAGGGTCACTTTGTGTGTGTTTCCATTGACCTAATGCTCCAGGGCTTTCAAAAGTGTGATAGGTTGTCATCAAATGAGATGTGCTACTTGGATGTTAGACCTCTATATGTGGTCAGGTTGTGTAAAAGTCTCACAGATGTGCTATCACTATACTCAGGAGGAGTAACAGAATGTATTTTGCGGTGTCATTGCAAGTATGCATGTGCTGTGTAAGAAAAATAACTTGTTATAATGACAACTTTTGTGAAAAAAAATAAAAAAATGTATTTCCCAAGAATTGTGGGAAAAAAATTACAACTTCAAAAAACTCACCATGCCTCTTATTAAATACCTTGGAATGTCTGCTTTCCAAAAAGGGGTAATTTGGGGGTATTTGTACTTTCCTGGCTTGTTAGGGTCTCAAGAAATGAGATAGGCCTTCAGTACATCAGGTACATCAGGTGTGATCAGATGTGATCATTTTTCAATGATTTGCACCATAGCTTGTAGACTGTATAACTTTCACAGAGACCAAATAATATACACTTTTTTCGGTTATTTTTACTAAAGATATGTAGCAGTATATATTTTGTCCCAAATTTATGAAGAACAATTACTTATTTGCTAAATTTTACACTAGAAACTAAAGAAAGGTGTTTTTTTTTTCTCTTTTTTTGCTTATATTGCAAAAAAAAAACAGCAGTGATTAAATAGAGGGGGAGGGTGTTGTGTTGTAAGGAAAGAAGGAAAGGTTGTCCTTCCTTATTTTGTATCGCCAAACCATGGGCCAGATTCAGGTAGAGTTACGCTGGAGTATCAGTGATTCGCCAGCATAACTCTGAGCCGGCTTATCTGTTTTCTGTATGCAGAAAACAAGATACGCCGGGATTGAGTTCAGATACGAGCGGCGTAATTGTATTTCGCCGTCGTATCGGAACTGCAATTTTAAAATGGGCGCTCGGGGCGTTCCCGCTGATTTACGCAGAGAATATGTAAATCAGCGAGACACGATGGGCCCGCTGCAGTGACTTTCCGATGTTTCCGTAAGCGATACGCGGCGTAAAGAAAAACCATGCCCCCTAGGTGGAGTATCCTATGTTAAGTATGGCCGTCGTCATCGCGTCGAATTTAAAAAGTTTAGCGTCGTTTGCGTAAAACGTCCGTGAATGGGGATTGACGTCATTGACGTTCACTGACAGAATTTGGAGCATGCGCACTGACAGTCGACGCATGCGCAGTACGTTCGCCGCGGGATCGCGCCTAGTTTAAATAATACACGCCCCCTACCCGCCCAATTTAAATTCCGCCGGCTCATTTTCGCTACGCCGCCGCAACTTTAGGAGCAAGTGCTATGTGAATAACAGTACTTGCTCATAAAGTTTCGGCGTAGTAACGTAAATGACAAACGTTACTCCAAAATAAAGATCCGCTCTCCTACCTGAATCTGGCCCCATAGGTGTATAGTTAAGCTGAATCCTAACAAGACCTCCCTCTGCAGCTTTCCCTTGCCTTCAACTCCCAATTTCTTATTCTGAAACTTGATTTAGCATGCTCTGACCTTGATGCTCTGCTTAGGTCTGGATCTGGAGAAGCTGACCTTGACTCTATATAATCACCTGATAATGGCTCATCTGCCTGATTTACGCTCTTTCAGGCAAAAGTGCCTTGGTGATGGCATTTATGATGCTGAGGGCTGGGAGGATATCTGGGACACTCCATTTAAGTTTGTAAATGGATAGAAAACTGGCTAAAAGACAGAATTCAGAGAGTAGTGGTTAACCACTTAACCCCTGGACTATTTTGCTGGTCAAAGACTAAGCCACTTTTTGCGATTCAGCACTGCGTGACTTTAAATGACAATTGCATGGTCCTGCGACGTGGCTCCCAAACAAAATTGACGTCCTTTTTTTTCCCCACAGTTCTTTCTTTTGGTGGTATTTGATCACCTCTGCGGTTCTTATTTTTTGCGCTATAAACAAAAATAGAGCAATAATTTTGAAAAAAAAAACTCTATTTTTTACTTTTTGCTATAATAAATATCCCCCAAAAATATATAAAAAAAATGTTTTCCTCGGTTTATGCCAATACGTATTTTTCTACATATTTTTGGTAAAAAAATCACAATAAGCCTTTATTGATCAGTTTGCGCAAAATTTAAAAATAGGGTCACTTTGTGGGTGTTTCCATTGACCTAATGCTCCAGGGCCTTCAAAAGTGTGATAGGTTGTCATCAAATGAGATGTGCAATTTATGCTCGTAGAACCCCTGACGGTGCTACTTGGATGTTAGACCTCTATGTGGTCAGGTTGTGTAAAAGTCTCACACATGTGGTATCACTATACTCAGGAGGAGTAACAGAATGTATTTGGGGTGTCATTGCAAGTATGTCTGTGCTGGCTCCCAAACAAAATTGATGTCCTTTTTTTCCCCACAGTTCTTTCTTTTGGTGGTATTTGATCACCTCTGCGGTTCTTATTTTTTGCGCTATAAACAAAAATAGAGCAACAATTTTGAAAAAAAAAAACACTCAATATTTTTTACTTTTTGCTATAATAAATATCCCCCAAAAATATATAAAAAAAAATGTTTTCCTCAGTTTATGCCGATACGTATTCTTCTACATATTTTATTTTAATCACAATAAGCCTTTATTAATCAGTTTGCGCAAAATGTATATTGTCTACAAAATAGGGCACAGTTTTATGACATTTTTATTAATATTTTTTTTTCACTAGTAATGGCGATCAGCGATTTTTATCATGACTGCTACATTATGGTGGACACATCAGACACTTTTGCCAAATTTTTGGAACCATTGTCATTTTTACAGCAATCAGTGCTATAAAAATGCACTGGTTACTGTGGAAATGACACTGGTAGTGAAGGGGTTAACCACTAGGTGGCGCTGTAGGGGTTAAGTGTTCCCTAAGGCATGATTCTTACTGTCGGGGGGGGCGTGGCTTTCTGTGACAGTCACTGATCGTGTTCCCGATGACAGGGAACACGATCAGTGAAAGTGTCAGCTAGGCACCATGCACACTGAAGCTGATAAACTGCAGTTTATTGGCATTTTGGCTTTTTTTTTTTTTAAGCCCATAAACTGAACTCTGTTACCTATGTGCTCATGCACACCTGGGCATTTTTTAGGGTTAATGAGATTTGGAGTTTATTGGCTTTTTTTCTGAACGCCCGAAATTTGCGTTTTAAAGTGCAGTTTTTTGGTGGAAAAAAACGATGAAAAACACTGTCGCCAGTGTTTTTTTGCATTTTTTTTTTTTATCCCTTAAAAAAAAAAAAGCTGATAGAAGCTACACTAAAAAACGCTGATTAAAGCTATTGCAAAGGTGCTAAAAAACGTTGCAAGGCTCCCTGCAAAGCTACTGGCATTTTTCTATAGCTTTTACCAGCTTCAGTGTGCATGGAGCCTAACATCTTCCCGTTCTATGTCTCCGTGAGACGATAGCGGGTATGCAATTGAGTCCACGACACCGGCGGGCGCGCACGCAACAACCCCTTTTTAAATGGGATATATATATACGTCCTTCTGCCTGCCTGTGCCATGCTGCAGACGTATATCTGCGGGAGGCAAGCGGTTAAAGTGGTTGTAAATAATCAATTTTTTTAAAATAACAAACATGTTATACTTCCACTGTGCAGCTTGTTTTGCACAGAGTGGCCCCAATCCACGTCTTCTGGGGTTCCTCGGCGGCTGTCTCTGGTCCTCCGCTCACTGTATCCCTCGGCCCCGCCCCTCGGCGTGCCGCATCATTGGATGTGATTGACAGCAGCGATAGCCAATCAACGGCCAGGCTGAGCGGCGAAGAGGATGTCGGGGCCAAGCGCGGGACTTTCGAGGGGTCAGGTAAGTAAAACGGGGGGGGGGGGGCGGTATTATCGGAAGTTTTTTCATCTTAATGCATAGAATGCATTAGGGTGAATTTTTTTTTTTAACTTTACAATCCCTTTAATATTAGCTGTTCAGGCTTAAGTCCTGTTATTACCAATTCCTGCTGCTAGATGGAGCTCTTATCACTATCTTCCCATCTCAGTCAGCTTATATAATTTGTTTTAATATCAACAATCCTCACCGTGACACGATCGCGGGTATCGCGTGCGTTTGTCCACAATGCCATTCTGCCGATGTATATCTGCGTGCGGAAATCAGCATGTGGTTAATGATTCTTACTCTGAATGGTCTAAGGTTATCAGTGGTGTACCACAAGGTTCAGTCCTTGGACCCTTACTTTTTAATACCTTTTATAAATGATATTGGGTCTCGGATCAAAAGTAAACATTTCTGTCATTGCTGATGACATTAAGCTATGCATAGTTACATAGTCAGGTTGAAAAAATACACAAATCCATCTAGTTCAACCATAATAAAAAATAAATATTGTACAATCCCATTGTAACGAGACCCTTGCTAGCTTGGTTTCGTTCTCCCGACACTCCTCTGCTACTATTGGATCAGATTGCAGATCGCAACGTCTGGTGGTTCGGTCATCCAAGGCTCCGGGATCCGAACTACAGCTATGTGCTGTTCGAAATCCATTAGAACAAACACCAGGCAGGCTGTATGTAAGTTCAAACAGGAAGACCTTTATTGGAAGCACACAACACACTTTTATACAGAATTTGGAACATCCCGCCCCTAACAACCGCTTTCTATTGGTCAATTGTAAAGTACATATAGTTCTCCTTCAGGTCCTCTTAACCATGCAAATGAGGGCTTGAAAATGACTCAGCAGGGATTGGTCAGATAGCTTGAATAGAAGGACTGCTATGTGTAATGAGACAGAAGCCCCAGGGGCAATCAATGTACACAATAGCAAGACACAGAACAATGGAGCCATCTGGAGCCTTAAGACAGGGCAGAAGACCCCCCCACTGTGTAACAGATTTCAAGGAGAAACACTTCTGCATTCCAAGGTCCATGACACCCATATACCCAATTCTATACCCACAATTGATCCAGAGGAAGGCAAAAAAAAAAAACCAGCAGAGCAAGTATTACTAATTATTTGTACAGGTACACAATTATATCTCTCTCTCTGGAGTCCATACCTCTCTTAATACAAGAAAGGACTTTGCTCGCTTTGGAAACCGCAGCTTGGCATTGCATGCTATTGTTAAGCTTATGATCTACCAAAACCCCCAGATCCTTCTCCACTACGTATCCCCCCCAGTTGTACTTCCCCTTGAATGTTTGATGCATGCATATTCTTAGTCCCCAAGTGCATATCTTTACATTTATCGACATTAAAACTCATCTGCCACATAGTCGCCCAATTAGACAGGGGCGACTGTCATAGTCACTGTCATAGTCGCTGTCAATCAAATCAATGACACTGGGGGATGGGGCCGAGTGATACAGGAGGTGGCTATGGCCACCCCCTGTATCATGGGAGCGTGCCCCCTTAGGGGAGTGCTTCCCTGAAGGGGGTTAGCTCTTGTGGGGAGGAGCTGAGACAGCCGCCGAGGGACCCCAGAAGACGAGAATCGGGACCACTCTGTGCAAAACTAGCTACACAGTAGAGGTAAGTATAGATTCTTACTCTGAATGGTCTAAGGTTATCAGTGGTGTACCCCAAGGCATTGAAGTTGGCTTGTAAATTGGAGACATCCTGTAAGGACATTATTCCACTGCATAGCTTATTGTCATCTGCAAAGACAGAAATGTTACTTTTGACCTCAAACCCAATATCATTTATAAAGATATAAAAAAGTAAGGGTCCCAACACTGAACCTTGGGGTACACCACTGATAACCTTAGACCATTCAGAGTAAGAATCTATACTTACCTCTACTGTGTAGCTAGTTTTGCACAGAGTGTTCCCGATTCTCGTCTTCTGGGGTCCCTCGGCGGCTGTCTCAGCTCCTCCCCACAAGAGCTAACCCCCTTCAGGGAAGCACTCCCCTAAGGGGGCACGCTCCCATGATACAGGGGGTGGCCATAGCCACCTCCTGTATCACTCGGCCCCATCCCCCAGTGCGCAGTGTCATTGATTTGATTGACAGCAGCAGGAGCCAATGGCTGCGCTGCTAGCAATCATCCCATAGAAGAGCCGAGAAGCCAAGTGCGTTCACAACGTGGGACTTTCGAGGGCTTAAGTAAGTAAACGGGGGGCTGCTAATCATTGAATGTTTTTTCACCTTAATGAATAGAATGCATGAAGGTGAAAAAACATGCACCTTTACAACCCCTAAACCACTACTCTCTAAATTCTGTCTTTTAGCCAGTTTCCTATCCATTTACAAACTGATATTTCCAAGCTAGTAGACTTTACCTTACACATTAGCTGTGTGTGGGGAACTGTTTTGAATGCTTTTGCAAAATCCAAGTATACCACGTCCACAGCCACCCCTCTGTCCAAGGTTTTACTTACCTCTTCATAAAAAGAAATCAGATTTGTCTGACAACTTCTGTCTTTCATGAATTCATGCTGTCTGTTGCTTACATTTAGTTTTTTTTCCAGCAAGAACTCATCTATGTGATCTTTTATTAAACTCTCCAGTATCTTCAAATTCAAAAGTGCTAATTTTAAAGCCTAATATGCAAGTTATTGTCGTAAAACGTGTTTGAGAACCCGGGTCTTGCCCCAGGGAACATGTATTAATGGAAAAAAAAGTTTTAAAAACGGTCGTTTTTTCTGGAGCAGTGATTTTAATGATGCTTAAAGTGAAAAAAAAAAAATAGAAGAGCCAAGAAGCCAAGTGCGTTCACGACATGGGACTTTCGGGGGTTAAGTAAACGGGGGGGCTGGGGGGCTGCTAATCATTGGATTTTTTTTCACCTTAATGAATAGACTGCATTGGAAGGCAAGTGGGGGTGGTTATTAGGGATGAGCCAAACACCCCCCCCCCCCGTTCGGTTTGCACCAGAATCTTCGAACGGACCGACCGACCGTTCGCGCAAACATTTAGAACCCCATTGACGTCTATGGGACTCGAACGTTCGAACTCAAAAGTGCTAATTTTAAAGCCTAATATGCAAGTTATTGTCGTAAAACTGGTTTGAGAACCTGGGTCTTGCCCCAGGGAACATGTATCAAAACGGTCATTTTTTCTGGAGCAGTGATTTTAATGATGCTTAAAGTGAAAAAAAATTGAAAAATTCCTTTAAATATCGTACCTGCTGAGTGTCTATAGTATGCCTGTTAAGTGGCACGTGTTTAGAACTGTCCCTGCACAAAATTAGATTACTATAAAAAAAGTAATTTAAAACTGCTTGCGGATTTAATGTAATGTCTGGTCCCCGCAATATAGATGAAAATCATTGAGAAAAATAGCACAGACACAGGCAGTACACACACCACGTAGCTTTAGGTGCACACTGCAGAGGACAAGGGCAGTACACACACCACGTAGCTTTAGGTGCACACTGCAGAGGACACGGTCAGTACACACACCATGTAGCTTTAGGTGCACACTGCAGAGGACACGGGCAGTACACATATCACGTAGCTTTAGGTGCACACTGCAGAGGACACGGGCATTACACACACCACATAGCTTTAGGTGCACACTGCAGAGGACACGGGCAGTACACACACCACATAGCTTTAGGTGCACACTGCAGAGGACACGGGCAGTACACACACCACGTAGCTTTAGGTGCACACTGCAGAGGACACGGGCAGTACACAACACGTAGCTTTAGGTGCACACTGCAGAGGACACGGTCAGTACACACACCATGTAGCTTTAGGTGCACACTGCAAAGGACACAGGCAGTACACACACCATGTAGCTTTAGGTGCACACTGCAGAGGACACGGGCAGTACACCACATGAGAATACCACAGCTAGCGCAATCACTTGCCTCTCAGTAAATTAGGAAGAGCGGATCTAGCTAAACTATACAGTGTATAAATATATATACAACACCTGGGATGCATAAATATCCTCTACACACTGTAACTTTAACTGACTAGCCTCCCTGCTCTATCTACCTACAAAAAAATGACACTGACTCTCTCTCTCTGTCTCTGTTTTCTCTCTCTTAACCACCGCAACACACTACACAAGGCCGACCTGCAGGCAGCATTTTATAGTGTGTGGCGTTTACTAAACCCCCTAAACCATAATTGCCCAAAGCCACCCTGGCTTTGGCCAATTATGGCTCTCCGTTTTTTGCAAGCTGTGATTGGCCAAGCATGCGGGTCATAGTGCATGCTTGGCCAATCATCAGCCAGCAATGCACTGCGATGCCGCAGTGAATTATGGGCCGTGACACGCCACTCTAATTTGGCACGAACGGCCCAAATGTTCGTAATTCCACGAACGATCAAACATACGATGTTCGAGTCGAACATAAGTTTGACTCAAATAGGAAGCTCATCCCCAGTGGTTATGAGTGAGGGTGAATGAATGTAAAAAGCACACTTAGAAGAGTAAGAATCCCCTTTTCCTCTTTCGCTCCTGGCCTGCTTGTGAGATTGATACTGGCTTGGGCCTAGGCCATGAGGCTCAGGTCCTCTTTCTTATACCATCTTGAGTACAGCCGATGATACCATGTCTGGAGGATTGTGATAAGTATCTTTGATGTTCTTTTGTCATATACTCTGCTGTTATACTTTACGTTAATGTTTTCATATTAGCAGTTCTCTATTTTCTTGGGAAATAAATAAGATATTGTTTTACTAAGTAGATGTGTTTGTCTTCATACTGTAGCTAACCTTATATCATTGTGCTAATCCGAGTCATATTAGACTAGCTAATTATAGGCTTAGACAAGTTATGTATGTTGGTGTACAATCTACAGCGATTGACATCCGTGGCTCTACGAGGCATGAACCCCACGGAGGATAACATTGTATACAGTCTAAGGGCAAGAGGCAATCTTCTTTTTGGCCTAGGTCTGCAAGAGGCGCTGGAACGCACGGGCAATGAAAAAAGGCCTTTCCAGGGAATAAGAAAAAGCCGACAGCCCGAAAATATATTTGGTCAAAGTAGGCAGCAGGGTCCAAAAGAAAAGGACTATAGGCCCAAAAAGCATTGGACAGGGCACAAAGGCAGAGGTAAAGGGGGTCTTGTTTAACTCTCCTCAACAACCTGCCAAGCCACAGTGACTAGTGTCTCCCAGTGGGAGGAAGATTGAGGGCATTTCTCCTGCAGTGGGTATTTATGCTGGACCTAGTGACCAATGGGTACAGGCTAGAATTCTCTTCCCAGCTACCAGAGAGTTTATTGGTCATCGTCCCTCCCCAATATCGGTAAAGGTGACGGCACTGGGTCTCTAGATTGGAGGCTTGATAAATCCAAAAGTTCTGATTCCTGTTCCCCGATCAGATCAGGGCAAGGGATTTTGTTCCCATACATTTGTCATCAGAAAGCAGTCGGGAAAATGTTAAATTTATCCTGAACCCCTCATCTCTAAACCGCTCAATCAGGTACAAGCACTTTTGTATGAAGACTGTGTTCTCAATCAAAACTGCTTCATGGCCAATTTGGATTTGGGGGGATGCCTATCTGCACACCCTCCCATCTTCAAACCCTCCCATTTGGACTGTCTCCAGCCCCATGCATCTTTACAAAGGTGTTGGGAGAGGCCCTGGCTCTGCTAAGATTAAAAGCGATAACTATTATCCCTTACCTGGAAGACCTCCTAGTGGTGGCAGAGTCATGCCAGAAATAATTAGGGGATCTCCAGCCCGTACAGGACTTCCTTTAGTAACTAGGCTGGTTAATAAACAAATAAGTCTTTCTTTAATACTGACCCAGAAAGTGACATATTTGAGATACGAATTTTGCTCAGTAGACCAAAAAGTTTTTCTCCCGCAGGAAAAAGTCTCAAAAATGATTTAAACCATGTCAGCCTTACAGACCAATCAGTCCTTCTCGCTGAGAGAAATCATAAGAGCAGTAGGTCTGATGACCTCTTGCTTTCCCATAGTACCATGGACAAGATTTCAATCAAGGGATTTGAATCAAGGGTCTTGTTGCCCTTCATGGTAAAAAGAAGCTTGCGATGGTCCTCAAGGGAAGCAAGAGCTTCATCAAATCGGAGAGCTTCTAGCCGTTCAGAGAGCCTTGCAGGCATTTCAGATGGAAATCAGGAGTCACAATCTCCAGATTCTATCTGACAATATCGCTACGGTTGCATACCTTAACAAACAAGGATGTACGAGGAGTCGCATACTTCAATCTATCGCCCAGGAGATTTTAATGGAATCTGTCCTCAAATACAACAGTGCACCTGAAAGGGACACAAAACTGTCTGGCAGGTTATCTCATCCGCTACTGGGTATGTCAGGAGAATTGGCCCCTTCATCTGGAAATCTTTGCGATAATTACCAACTGAGGGGGATATCCCAAAGCGGATCTTTTCGCAAATCAGAGCAATTGCAAGACAGAGTTCTTTTCCCAGAACACAGCAGATCAATCTTTGGGGATAAATGCTCTAGTGAATCTGTGGCCATTCAGCCTCTGTTACTCCTTCCCGCCAGTTAGACTAATTACAGAAGTCCTCCGGAAGTTTCTTTTAGAAGAAACAGATCTCATCCTAATAGCCTCTTATTGGCCCAAGGGGCCATGGTTTTCCATGTTGCAGGCTCTCGTCTTAGAGCCTCCACTCAGACTACCGAAGAGACAAGACCTGTTGTCTCAGGGTCCAGTATCGTACCCACAGATGGCTTCCTTAAACTTGACAGCTTGGTATCTGAGGAAAGGATACTAAGCACCCAGGGGTTTTCAGAAAATGTAGTCAAAACCCCCCCTGTAAATTGCAAAATGCCAGTTACTCGATTTATATATTCCAAAGTCTGTAAGAAATTTAACTCATGGTTATCTGAAAACCAAAGTTTAATGCCGCGTACACACGGTCGTTTTTTGCGATGAAAAAAAACGACGTTTTCTGTGAAGTAAAAAAACAACGTTTTTGAAACGTCACTTTTCAAAGACAATTTTGCATACACACCATCGTTTTTTCACAAAAAGCAAGGTTACGTTCACCACTCTTTTCCATTGAAGCTCGCTTCATAACTAGCTTCTGGGCATGCGCGGGTTGAAAAACGTCGTTTTGAACGACGTTTTTGCTACACACGGTGACTTTTTGTGAAACAATAAACAACGTTTTGAAAAACGACACAAAAAATTCAAGCATGTTGGAATTTTTTTTTGGTCGTTTTTTTTTAAGACAAAAAACAACGTTGTGCCCACACACGATCAATTTAAATGACGTTTTAAAAAACTTTGTTTTTTTTCATCGCAAAAAACGACCGTGTGTACGCGGCATTACTCCTGATGTTCCATCAGTTTTGGACATTTTTTCAAGAGGATTTTGACAAAGGTCTTTCAGTTAGTTCTTCTTTTTTATTGTTTATTTATAAGTTTTGCAAATCGTACAAAAAAAAGTACAGATGAATCATTAACCACTTCAAACCCGCATCACGTCCAAAGACGTGAACAGCGCAGACCTGAGGCGCCGGGTTGACGTCTTTGGACGTGATTTGCTTGTAATTCCCCGCGCGCGCCACAGGGTGGCGCGCGGCGGGGAAAAACAGTCCCGACGCATCACCGAGGATACGATGCGTGTACCCGGCGGCCGCGATGTCCGTCAGGTACACGCGATCGTCGGTGAGACAGCAGGGACGTGGAGCTCTGAGTGTAAACACAGAGCTTCACGTCCTGTCAGTGAGGTGACAGATGCTGTGTCTCTTGTACATAGGGAGACAGCATCGGTCACCTCCCCCAGTCACCCCCCTCCCCCCATACAGTTAGAACACACCCAGGCAATACATTTAACCCCTTCCTCACCCCCTAGTGTTAACCCCTTCAATGCCAGTCACATTTATACAGTAATTAGTGCATTTTTATAGCACTGGTCGCTGTATAAATGTGAATGGCACCAAAAATGTGTCAAAAGTGTCCGATGTGTCCGTCGCAATATCGCAGTCCCAATAAAAATCGCAGATCGCCGCCATTACTAGTAAAAAAAAAATATAAAAAAAAAAATCATAATTATGTCCCCTATTTTGTAGGTGCTATAACTTTTGCGCAAAGCAGTCACTTATTGTGATTTTTTTTTTTTTTTTTACAAAAATACGTAGAAGAATACGTATCGGCCTTAACTGAGAAAAAAATATATAAAAAAAAAAAAAAAAAAATGGGATATTTATTATAGCAACAAGTAAAAAATATATATATATTTTTAAATTGTCGCTCTTTTTTTCATTATAACGCAAAAAATAAAAACCGCACGGGCGATCAAATACCACCAAAAGAAAGCTCTATTTGTGGGGAAAAAAGGGACGCCAATTTTGTTTGGGTGCCACGTCGCACTACCGCGCAATTGTCAGTTAAAGCGACGCAGTGCCGGAAGCTGAAATTTCGCCTGGGCACGAAGGGGGTTTATGTGCCCAGTAAGCAAGTGGTTAACAGTATAAAGAAACACAGGTATACATTGTCTTAGTGAACTACTGAGCATACAAAGATAGTATAAGTATAGGAATGGCGATGTGAAAAAAAAAAAAAAAAAAAGATTGTCTTGATTGGGAGTAAGGGAGTCCATCACAATAAGATAGAAAAAATAAATCGAATAAGAAAATACGAAAAATATCAAAAGAAAACATTCGAAATATGATTGCAATAATCATCTGTCCAAGGGCCATGGAGGCATACATAATCACTCTATAAACATACTGTAAAACTTTACAGAAAAACCTGTACATAAAAGTGGTAAACACATTGGTGGAATGCTTAGGTAAGTGGAGCTAACTAACTCAGGTCGCCTCCTTCAGACCCATAAACGGAGTTGTCCCACACTGACCACGTTTCAGAAAATTTATCTTCCGTACCCTCCACTGAAGCCGTCAGTTGCTCCATTTTGCGGATGTCAGCCACAGTAGCGAGCAGCTGTGGGATTGTTGGGGGCGAGGTGGACAACCACATTCTAGGGATGACCCTCTTAGCAGCCAGCAGTATAAAAGATATCAATCGGCTTAAGGCCTTAGAGACCCCAGGGAACGGGAGACCCACTAAACAGTACATGGGCATCAGAGTGACAGGGATCCCCACCAAATCCTCTAACAGTTTCTCGACTTGAAGCCAAAAACGGTGAACAGGGGGACACTCCCAAAAGATGTAGAAATGAGAGCCCACAGCACTATTACACCTCCAGCACTGCTTTGACACAGCTCGGTTGCGGGCATGTAATATGTCAGGGGTCCTATACCAGTGCATCAGAACTTTGTATGCAGATTCCTTATGGGCTACACATCGAGAAATCCTGGAAGTGTGCCTCCAAACGCTCTCTCAGTCTAACAAGGAAATGTCGTGATGTAAGACCTGGGACCATTTTCTCATGTAGAGGTGAGCATTCACCACCATAGGAACTGCCTCATGCAATATTTTGTAGACGGCTCATGAGGGCCTCTAGTGCATAGGGCTTCAAAGTCGGTTTGCCTTTCCAAAGTCAAAGAAGGGGACAGGGTAGAGAAAAAGTGTCTAATCTGTAGATATGAATGGAAAAGCCTTTGGGAAATCTGATGCTGACTCTGCAACTCAGGGAAAGTCAGAAAATGTCGGGTCACCGGGTTAACAAAGTGTCGTAGTTAAAGTCCTTCCTGAGTCCAAGGTAGCATACGATCGTAGGAGAGGCTATCTGGGATGTCTGGATTGAATAGAACATTCAAGAGTGTTGGACTCGAAGAGGACAAGGAGTAGCGCTCAGAACAGCGCCTCCAGATAGATAAAGTGAACAGCATGGGGGCTAGACATATTTTCCGCAATTGGGCTATATAAAGGGCAGCAGAAGGCCAGAGCATATAACAAGGGTGGACCGGGACTGTGACACTCATTTCTATCTCCGCCCACCTATTTGGGGCTTTTTGGGAGGTTCGGGAGGTGAGAGCTCTCAGATGTGAGGCAAAATAGTATTTAATGAAATCCGGGCCTCCCAGTCCCCCCCCCCCCTACTCTTCCGGGCTAGGACCACCGTCCCTGCCAGCCTATGGGAGGAATTATTCCAGATAAAGCGAAGACTCTTCCTTTGAAGGGTTTAAACTGCGTCATTGGGACCGCTACTGGTAGCGTTTCAAACAAATATAACAAATTAGGCAGAACGGACATTTTAAGAACATTAATTCTCCCCAGCATGGATAGAGGGAGGGCGGTCTGTTGAGTCAGTAAACGGTTAATTTCCAAAAACAGGGGAGGAAAGTTGGCCCGATATAGGGTGTCATAAGAGGCTGTGAGCTAAACCCATAGATATTTAAGTGACTGTGAGCACCAGTGGTATTTATACTTGCTTTGGAGGGAAGACAAGAGAGACAGAGGAATGTTTGTGGGTAACTTTCTGTTTTAGCAGCATTCATTTTAGATGATGATAGATGTGAGGAAAGTTGTACTTGTGACGTGGGCTTCGAATACAAGGCTCGAAGAGCTTGGACAAAGGTACCCGAGAAACCGTAACGGGAAAGGATCGCGAACATGAATGGCCAACTAAGGCGATCAAATGCTTTTTGGGCGTCTAAGAATCAAGGCAGGGTTTTTTGTTCTATTAAGTAGATCAATAAGGTCGATTGTACGCCGTGTGTTGTCACCTGCATGTCGCATTGGGACGAATCCCACTTGGTCTCTATGATTTAGGGCTGGTAGAATTAGAGAGAGCCTATTTGCTAAAATCTTGGTGAAAAACTTGTAGTCCGAGTTTAGTAGGGCGATGGGACGATAGTTATCGGGGGAAGATGGATCTTTACCCAGCTTAGGGATCACCGTTACAGAAGCGTGCGAAAACGTAGAGTGCGGTGATTTGCCCTGAAGTAGCGAGGCTAAGAGGGTTAGCATATGTGAGTTAGGGTCTGCAAAAATGCCTTGTAATAGGAATAAGGCAGACTGTCTGGGCCCGGGGCTTTATGTGAGGGGAGGTGTTTAATTACTTCAGTTAGCTCCTCAATGGAAACAGCTTGATTAAATGAGGCACGTTGGTCCAGTGACAGTCTTGGGAGATGTACAGAGGACAGGAAAGTGTCTAGTCCATCTTGTGAGAACTGGGTCTGCGGGTCAGAGCTCAAAAAATAATAATAATATGCATGCATGGATGGGTTGTAGGGGAGAACACTCCCGGCAGATATCAAAAGAGAATGGCCGAGATCTTAGGCGTCTGGGACTCAAAAACACGGAGGTAAGATCAAGGAAGTTGCGGCCTTCAGGTAGGGGGTCTGGGCAAATTAGAGCGTTGCAGAGTAGAGAAAGCATTCTGTTGTCTGCGCCGGACTGGGGTCCAAATAGCAGCGGGAGCCTGAAGTGGTCTGACAGCTAGAGCTGGTGGAGGGAGCTGAAGTTCCTCTTCCGGAACTGGTGGTAAGCCCAGGTTGCGAATGAAATTTTCGCATTCATGAAGATCTCTAATGGAATATTGTGTGCCATCTTTGGAAGCTGAAAGTCGAAATGGGAAACCCCATCTGTAGGTGACTTGATGTTGTTGAAGGTGCATTGGGCCAAGGTTGCGCCTTTTGGCTAAGGTGATGGGAGAGAGATCATTGAAGATCTGGATTTTGGAGCCTTTGAAGTCAATGCGATTCTTGTTGCGTGTAGCTGTTGTTAAGGCTTCCTTGTTGTCATAATAGTGAAAACAGACTATTTATGTCTCTCGGGTTGGAACCAGGAGGGGGTTTGGGGGCCAGGGACCTATGGGCCCTATCTAACCGCCTGTCTATGTCGGGTATGTGAGGTGCCAACTTGACAAACAGATCTAGAAAAAATAGATCCGTAGCTCTTTATCATTGACAGTTTCAGGAACCCCACGGATTCTTACGTTAGAACGGCGCTCCCTGTTCTCCAAATCTTCTTGCTGGAGTTGAATTTGGGAAACTGTGTGTTTAAGATAGGCATTCTCCTCCTCCAGAGCATGCATATATTGTAGAGTCTCATCGAATTTAGTCTCCAAAGTGGTCGTGCGCTCTCCAAGCTGGTCGATCTCCCCCCTGAGCTCTTGAGCGAGCATTCTGACTTCCTTAGTTATGTTGCACGTCAGATCCTGTAACAATGCCTGTAGTTTTAGGTCTAGTACTGATACTGTAACTACTTCAGCAGGACTCGTCGATTGGGAAGTATTACCAGTGTGAAAGATGCCTGGCGCAGAGGTCAGGGGGTCTGCGGCATTCGTCTGCTCTGCGGGTGCAGTCAGGGTTGGGGATTGCTATCTATATAAGAATCGCTCCATGGTTTGTGCAGGTCGCGATGACAATGGTGGGATAAAACCTTGATACAGTGCGGAAAATAAGTATTTGAACACCCTGCTATTTTGCAAGTTCTCCCACTTGGAAATCATGGAGGGGTCTGAAATTGTCATCGTAGGTGCATGTCCACTGTGAGAGACATAATCAAAAAAAAAATTCCAGAAATCACAATTTATGATTTTTTTTAACTATTTGTATGATACAGCTGCAAAGAAGTATTTGAACACCTGATAAAATCAATGTTAATATTTGGTACAGTAGCCTTTGTTTGCAATTACAGAGGTCAAACGTTTCTTGTAGTTTTTCACCAGGTTTGCACACACTGGAGGAGGGATTTTGGCCCACTCCTCCACACAGATCTTCTCTAGATCAGTCAGGTTTCTGGGCTGTCGCTGAGAAACACGGAGTTTGAGCTCCCTCCAAAGATTCTCTATTGGGTTTAGGTCTGGAGACTGGCTAGGCCACGCCAGAACCTTGATATGCTTCTTACAGAGCCACTCCTTGGTTATCCTGGCTGTGTGCTTCGGGTCATTGTCATGTTGGAAGACCCAGCCTCGACCCATCTTCAAAGCTCTAACTGAGGGAAGGAGGTTGTTGCCCAAAATCTCGCAATACATGGCCCCGGTCATCCTCTCCTTAATACAGTGCAGTCGCCCTGTCCCATGTGCAGAAAAACACCCCCAAAGCATGATGCTACCACCTCCATGCTTCACAGTAGGGATGGTGTTCTTGGGATGGTACTCATCATTCTTCTTCCTCCAAACACGGTTAGTGGAATTATGACCAAAAAGTTCTATTTTGGTCTCATCTGACCACATGACTTTCTCCCATGACTCCTCTGGATCATCCAAATGGTCATTGGCAAACTTAAGACGGGCCTTGACATGTGCTGGTTTAAGCAGGGGAACCTTCCGTGCCATGCATGATTTCAAACCATGAAGTCTTAGTGTATTACCAACAGTAACCTTGGAAACGGTGGTCCCAGCTCTTTTCAGGTCATTGACCAGCTCCTCCCGTGTAGTCCTGGGCTGATTTCTCACCTTTCTTAGGATCATTGAGACCCCACGAGGTGAGATTTTGCATGGAGCCCCAGTCCGAGGGAGATTGACTGTCATGTTTAGCTTCTTCCATTTTCTAATGATTGCTCCAACAGTGGACCTTTTTTCACCAAGCTGCTTGGCAATTTCCCCGTAGCCCTTTCCAGCCTTGTGGAGGTGTACAATTTTGTCTCTAGTGTCTTTGGACAGCTCTTTGGTCTTGGCCATGTTAGTAGTTGGATTCTTACTGATTGTATGGGGTGGACAGGTGTCTTTATGCAGCTAATGACCTCAAACAGGTGCATCTAATTTAGGATAATAAATGGAGTGGAGGTGGACATTTTAAAGGCAGACTAACAGGTCTTTGAGGGTCAGAATTCTAGCTGATAGACAGGTGTTCAAATACTTCTTTGCAGCTGTATCATACAAATAAATAGTTAAAAATTCCTAAATTGTGATTTCTGGATTTTTTTTTTGAATATGTCTCTCACAGTGGACATGCACCTACGATGACAATTTCAGACCCCTCCATGATTTACAAGTGGGAGAACTTGCAAAATAGCAGGGTGTTCAAATACTTATTTTCCGCACTGTATATATTCTTCTGAAATCCTACTTTGCCCATGTAGTACCCATAATTGTCCGGAGGCAGCTAATATTGATCCTGTGGGAAAACATTGCACTCCGGTAACTTCCCAGTGTATTGATAGGCCTCCAGCCGACAAGCTGGCTCAGAGACAGCCACTGACCGCAGTGCCCCATTAATACTTCCCAGCTAACAGCCATTAGCTGGAAACCACCATCAGGACCCATACCAATGCTAGTTCCCAAAAAAACTCTTCCTTCTGCCATATCTTCCTTCCCCTGCAAAGACAATACCCACCACAGCACCCAAGGGGAACAACCTTACCTCTGGGAGCCCCTCACACCCAAAGCGCCCTCTGAATTCCATCCTGCAACCCCAGAACCCACAAGTCTATACCCACCTCATTCAGGTGTACCCCATTGGTCCTCAGGTACCTCCAAGTCTCCCGCTCCAACTCCAGATGTCTAATGGCCAAACCCCTTTTCCTAACCATGAACCTGCTCACATCACTGTTAATCTTTTTCCTAGCCCTGTTCACCCCATCCACCGACCTGGCCATCCTCCAAGTTGTACGCTCCACCGTGCCTGACCAAACAATGACCATATCAGGGAAGTCCCACATCAGCCGCTCAACATCACACTTGATGGATGTCCCGCATAATGTCAATCATAGACCTAACCCCCCAGGTCATTGCTGCCCATGTGCAATACTAGGACGTCAGGAGGCCTATCCCTTTGCGCATAACGAAGCACTTCAGGGACAATCCTACCCCATAACATCCCAGGGATCCCCAGCCACCTAATGCAAGCCTCACTTCTAGAAAAATCCAACTGCCTGCCTTCCGGTCTAACATCACCTCTCCGAGCCCCCCAGCTGACATAGGAATGGCCCATTATCCAGACCAGTCTTGCCACTGAACCTGAAATAGAAGAGGACAAACAGCATACCATGACCATCAATACTGAAATCCACACACATAATCTGCAGCCCCCACCAGTCCTCCCACTATATGCCTCACAGACCCACCACCAGATGAGGCCTAACGTATAACTGAAACCTCCTGGACTCCCACCGCCCAATACGTTTTACTGCCTCACCATCATACCACATCTGGCTGCCTCCGTCGCCGCCCCTATCCGGAAAGAGTGAGATGAAAACTCTGTCTCATCCAGCCCCAATCCCCGCAAGCATTTCCTAAAAAGAGCAATAAATTGAATACACGATAAAGAAGAACCATCCCGATGGACCAAAAAGGATCCCGTGACCAGCGGGTGCAGGACTAAAAACCCCTGAACGGCCCCCACTGGACACAATGGAGAACCCGGAATGGCAAACACCTGTACTGACCTACCCTTCCCCGACTGATCTGTCTTTGATCTCCGAAAAAATAACGACAAAAACTCATCCCCACAAACCACGTCCTGACTCCCAATTCCGCCCTGCACCCTCTTTGAAGGACTAACCAACTCCCCTATCCTGAACGCCCCAAAAAACGCTAACAAAAACGCCACTTTAAACAACTCATCCATATAATCCGATGAACACACCCCACCCAGCTGAGCCATAATGCCCCCTATGATTTTTAATGTGATCGGCCTCCTGGTGTCCCTGCGAAACTACTGCCCGCCGATACCCTTTTACCGCCTGCCTTACCCAAACATCTGCCCCTGCAATTTAAACCAAAATACCAACCCAGCCAACTTTTCATTCACAACAGAAGCAGACACCCCCTCCTCCATCTGTCTCGCCAGATAGTGCAGCACCAGTACCCGAACCGTCTCTCCTTCCGGGAATTCCCTGGCCTCCCGGACAAACACCAACCAATCACACCATACCTTGTTGTAGGCCGACCATGTCGCCACACTCACTGACCTCCTGATCCATCCAGCGATGAGGTCAATGCTATTCCCCACAACCATTCGGGACAAGGCACCCCCAGCTGCTCCGCGTCCGGCGCCAACTCTCGGAACCTGTCCCACTGGAAGCGAGATAACGCATCAGCTGTAACATTGTCAACCCCCGGGAGATGCACCGCATGAATGAACACATTGAGCTGCAAGCCCCCGAAGAACCAGGTGTTGAAGCAACCTGATAACTGGCAGAGATGATGCCGGCACCCTGTTGATCACCTGCACCACCCCCAGATTGTACCCATGAAAGCACTCCTTCAGATCCCTGAACAACGCTCCCCACAATTCGACCGCCAGTACCACCGGAAACAATTCCAGCAACACTAGATTCTTCGTAAAACCCGCCTCAATCCATGACTCCAGGGGCCGGCACTTAACTGGCCTTGGAAAAACGCCCCAAAACCAGTGGAACCAGCACCATTGAAAGATTCCAAAAAGGTATGCCATACCTTCAAATTGTCCCTGTGTTCCCTGACCAAACGCACAAAATGCTTCGGAGACCCGATTCCCGCTGTACTAGCTGCAAGCCTGCGACTGAACACCCGCCCCATCGGCAAAATGCGACATGCAAAATTCAGCTTCCCCAATAACGATTGGAGCACCCGCAGCTGAACTTTGGCAGCCCCATCATCCCGGCGACCTCCTTTTTCAAGTCCACCAATTTGTCTTCAGGCAACCAGCATTCTATGGCCTCCGAGTCCTGGACAGTACCCAGAAACATGATGACTGTGCAGGGTCCCCCAGTCTTCTTGGGAGCCAACGGATGCCAAATCACAATGTGCTCCAACGTAGCCAGGAGCACCCTACAGATCCTGGAGGAAGATGGCCCAATGCAGAGGAAGTCATCCAGGTAATGAATTATAGAACTCACCCCGGACACTTCCCTCACCACCCATTTAACAAATGGACTGAATAGCTCAAATAATGAACAGGAGATGGAACAACCCATTGGCAAGCACTGGTCAACGTAGAACTCCCCGTTCTAATGACACCCCAAAAAACGGAAACTCTCCGGGTGAACTGAGAGCAACCGGAATGCAGATTCCACGTCCGCCTTGGCCATCAATGCCCCCTGACCGTACGGACGCACCCACCCCACCGCAGCGTCGAAAGACGTGTACGTCACTGAGCATTCCCCTAGATCAATGGCATCATTCACCGACCCACCTTTGGGGAAAGACAGGTAGTGGATGAGCCTGAACTTGTTGGGTTCTTTCTTGGGCGCCACCCCCAGCGGAGACACGGCCAAATCAGGGAAAGGAGCAGACGGGAAAGGCCCACCCAGCGCCACCTCCTTCTGTAGTTTCTCAGAAACCACCTCCGGATGTTGCATGGCCGAACGCAAATTGCACATCACAGGGTGGACAACCTTTAATAAATCCGAAAACCTGCAGAAAAACCCTCCTCCAACAACCTAGCCGCCCGCTTGTCAGGATAGAAATCAATGAAAGGAACTCATGGACAGCCGCACACCATGCACTATGACTAAGCACTGATTGTTTGTGCGAAACGTGTCAGCTTTTCTACCCCACTGCCTGCTTTGCTGTGTTTTGTAGTGCTTTTTATCCTTTTTACACCAATAAAGGCTATCTTTAGGTTTATTTTGGTGTGCGGCTGTCCATGAATTCCTTTCATTGATTTCTGCCTTGTGCATTGCCAGCACCCACGGTCTTTGAGGACATTGATTGCTTATTGCATTTGCCTGGAGCGGCGGTCTCTTTTTCTTCGTTTGTCAGGATACCTACCGAGGAACAGACACATCCTTTCCACCATCACTACCGTCCTCCCTCTTGTTACCAGCCTCGCCGGCAAGGCCTTTTCCTTGTTTGAAGCCCCTAGAAGCAGGGTGTGTCCCACCACACCCTGAGCACTCATGCTTGTATCGGCACGTTCCCCCAAACTTGCAGGACACTGTATTGTATTGCCAACACACCCCCTTCTTGTTACCGGCCGAATTTCCCTGGGCCGAAGGTCCACCGCCCCCCCCGCAGAGTCGTCATCAGCCGCATCCACACCGTAATGTCCTTGTGGTCCCACCGCAGCTCCTTCCTTCTTGCCCTATGCTGCCTAAATTGCTCATCGTATCTCAGCCAGCCCGTACCCCGTACGTTCTGTACGCCTCATTTATGGAATCCTGATAGCAGAAAAGAGCCGAACAGTATTCCGGATGCTTTTCACCAATCACACTTGCCATGATAGAGAACGACTGCAGCCAGTTGGCAAAAGTTCTGAATTTTTTTAAAGGCAGCAATGATAAGATCTTCACATACTCACCCTTCCACAGCTTCTCCTGGACTTCCTGCTTCAGATGAGAGCCTAGAGGTCCCTCATAGCACACATATACCTCACATTTCGCCGCATCCGCTAACCTGATCACATCCTGTCTGCCCGTGGATTCCACTGCCCCCACCCCAAGCCCTGCAGGTGCTTTCGCCACCCCGGACCCAGGCGCCACAACCCCCTGACACATCGGTCGAGACCACCACCGCCGGGGCCGATCCCCCCACCCCCGCGGCCCCGATCTCCCCAGCCCCCCCGCCGGGCCCGCAGAAGCCCTCTCAGCAGTCTAAAATTGTAGCACCAAGTCCTTAATCCCAGCCAAAAAACCCAACAACTCTGTCCCACCAACAGCTCCCTCTGCTGCTGCCCCCACCGTGCCCTGTACTGACCCACTGGACCTACCCCCCATAGATATAAGTAAAGGTGCCTTACTGGGCTGCCCAGGCGCTGACCCATCAGCCGACTGTCTGTTCTCCACCATTGCGGTCCGTCTGAAAAGGGGGACTGCCTCCTCTTCCGACCCCGACAGGGCCCCAACCGATCTCAGCTCTGCGCCCTCCTCCTCCTCTTCATCTGAAGAAAGCCCGCCATGTGTGCCCGCCACGCACGCGGGCCACGGCTGCCACTGGATCCACTGACATCCGTCCCCTCCTCCGTGCAGCATACCCGCTCACCGACTTCTGGACAGCCTTCCCAGGACCAGCGCACGGAATCTCAGTCTTGGCAGCCTCCGCTCCCCTGGATCCACCGTTTGACCATCCTTCACCGCTCCTTCTTCCGTCCCCAGCCGCAGCTCCAGGAAGCCTAGGAACAATCCGCTGCACCACACCCAAAGTAGGCCTCACCACCTCCGACACAGAGCGAGGGGCGGGGCTAGCGTCATCCTGCTCCATCCGTCTGCTAGGCCGCCCCGCAGGCCCGGGGTCCTTCGATCTGCTACCTGCTGTACTCTGGTCAGCCACGGGGGTCCGCACAGGACTCCCCCCATCTCGACCCGCCGCCCGCTTCGCCGGTGGTCCTCCCTGGGGCCTAGAAGGTGTACTGCCCTGCTGCCTCTGTGACTGCTATGCTGCTAAACTTTCCCCTGTCCTCTGCTTGATCCACAATGGGAGGAGCCACCTTTTATCAGTTTCCTCACCCCTCCCCTTCTGCCTTCAAGCCAAATCTTCTCAGTCTACACTCATTTCCTTGTTAACCCTGTCATGTCAGCCCTCCACTGATTAGATTGCATTTCATTGCTCCAGGCTTTTCTGGACATTGTACTCTTAACTCTTGTACGTCTATGTTGAGGTCTCCGAGACCTTTAGAAAAACAGATGCCTTGTTTGTACTCTTTTCAGGAGCACACAAGGAGACAAGTGCATTTAAAGCCACCTTAGCTAGATGGATAAAGCAAGCTATTTCTGAAGATTACAAAATTAGTAAAGTTACTCCGCCTTTTGTCACTGCACACTCAACAAAAGCCTTGTCTGAGTCTTGGGCTGAAAGTGCTGGAGCCTCACCGGAATTTCTTTTTAAGACTGCCACATGGTCGAGTTTTGCATTGTACATTATTGCCAGGATTTCCTATCTGCTCAGGAGGAGCAGGCGTTTGGTCGTAAGGTCCTTGAGGCAGTTCTCCCTCCCTAGACTGGTAAGTTCTGGCTCATTATCTCATGGGCTGTCCTTAAAGACGCTTAGAGAAAAGCTGTGCTAGACTAACCGGTAACTCCTTTTCTGAGAGTCTTCCAGGATAGCCAGATTCCCACCCGCTTTTGTCATGAAGTTATGTGTATTATGCATATGTTTTTTTATGCATATGTTTTGTGGGTACGTCCTATAGTTCTTTAGAAATACTGACATGGGGTCTGGAGGACCGCTCCTTTATCCAGTGGGAGTTAACATGTTTCCTGTCCTGGTAGGGGGGAGCCGTATAGTTACATAGTTGGTCAGGTTGAAAAAAGACACAAGTCTATCTAGTTCAACCCCAAAAAAATATACAATTTCATATACACAATCCTTCACCCACAGTTGATCCAGAGGAATGGGTAAAAACCCAGCAAAGCATGCTCCAATTTGCTACAACAGGAGGGAAAAATTCCAGAGGCAATCTAATTTTCCCTGGATCAACTTTACCTATAATAATCCAGGCCTTTTTTTAAAGCAATCTACTGAGCTGGTCAGAACCATCTCTGGGGAGAGTCTTTTCCACATTTTCACAGCTCTTACTGTGAAGAAACCTTTCTGTATTTGGAGATGAAATATTTTTTCCTCTAGATGTAAAGAGTGCCCCCTTGTCCTCTGTGATGACCTTAAAGTGAATAACTCAACGCCAAGTTCACTATATGGTCCACTTATGTATTTGTACATGTTGATCATATCCCCCCCCTTAATCTTCTCTTCTCAAAAGGGAATAGCTTCAGTTCCTGTAATCTTTCCTCGTAGTTGAGCTCCTCCATGCCTCTTCTGCATAAAGACAGGGATGAGCAAGTTTGGGGTGGAGGAATTTGACTGGCCTGACCTCAACCCCGTAGATCACCTTTGGGATGAATTAGAGCCTGCGAGCCAGGCCTCATCGCCCAATAAAAGCAACAACCAGCGCACAAATAATCCAGTTAAGCTAAAAATATTGCAAGCTGAAAAAAAAAAGAAGGTAATCACAACCTCAAATGTAGCAAATGAAAAAAATATATGTAAGTGCAGCGCAATAAAGTCCATATAAAAGTAACTGAAGATGACACCCAGTGATATAGCGAAAACTCTTCAAAACTAAAGTGATGTGACCTCCACCAACAAGAGAAATGCTTCCTTACCAGATGGGATGAACCATTTGCGTTAACAACTACGCCCAGCCAGACACGCGTCCAACGTAAAACGCCAGCTTGTTTTCCCTGGTGCAGACCTGAGCATGTCTGTTGCTGAGTTACACCTCCTTTATGGGGAATAACTTTACGCCGGACGTACAACTTACGCTCACCTTGCGTAGCCTGCGTCGGGCGCATGTACGTTCGTGAATCGCCGTATTTACCTCATTTGCATGTTTGAATGGCTAATCAATGGGAGCGGCACCATGCACCCAGCCTAAATGTACACCCACCCTACGTCGGCGTAGTTAAGTAAGTTACGTCGGCGGGGTGTAGCCTGGTTTTAGGCGTATCTCTGTTTGTGGGTTCTGGGCACAGATACGACGGCGCACATTTGCACTTACGTCGGCGTAACTTGTTATACGTTGGCGTAAGTGCTCTGTGAATCCGGGCCATAATCTCCCCGTTCTGCCTAGCTGTCATCGGGAACATGATCAGTGACGTGTCACAGCAAGCCACGCCCCCTACAGTAAGAATCATGCCTTAGGGAACCCTTAACCCCTACAGCGCCACCTAGTGGTTAACCCCTTTACTGCCAGTGTCATTTTCACAGTTACCAGTGCATTTTTATAGCACTGATCGCTGTAAAAATGACAATGGTCCCAAAAATGTGTCAAAAGTGTCCGATGTGTACGCCATAGTGTCGCAAGTCATGATAAAAATCGCAGATCACCGGCATTACTAGTAAAAAAAAAAATATTAATAAAAATGCTATAAAACTATCCCCTATTTTGTATACGCAATAACCTTTGCGCAAACCGATCAATAAATGCTTATTGCGTTTTTTTTTTTTTACCAAAAATATGTAGAAGAATTGGAATTGAGGAAATTTTTTTTTTTGTATATATGTAGCGCTGATATTCTCCTATATCTGATGTGTATTTGCATACTTTAATAAAACGTCTATGGACATTGCTATGTTTGAGTATTCGGAGCCATCTAGTGGCCAAATACTGGTAGTGTAAATATTTAAGTTTTCCTGAAAGAAGCACAAGAGAGAGGAAGTGACTGTTGTAAAGGAGGAGGAGGGCGACCTTTTTCAGCAAGAAGTTTGATCAGCTACCCAGGAACACCTTCTTGAGCAGTGCATGCTGGGTAGGAGATAAAAGGAGCTGGAGCAGCCATTTTAGTTCTCTTGGAAACGTGTGGCCTGCCTGAGAGGACCTGTGAGGAGACGGTGGCCAGATTACAGGGATCCAGAGACATTCATCCGAGCATCGGAGGATGGTATTCACCCAACGGAGCTGAACAGAGCGATTGGCCCAGCTGACGGAGAAGCAAGTTGCAGTCACCGAACTAAAGTTACCACACGGAGCCTCTATCCAGTGGGTGAGCGGGTCACGGCCCACAGTTTGTTACATCTCACATGCAGTTAGACTCATATACAGGCCTCACTGGAGATTATAGTTCCACGAAGGAGCAGAGCAACTGACACTGAGAAATCTACCTTGATGTCTCAAACAATGTTAAAATAGTTGTTACAGCTAAACCAGGAGTATTTTCACTTCAATTTAACTTACCAAAACTGTGGATTACAAATCACAAGGAGCCACTTAAGCTAGCGAAGAAAAGAAGACCCAGGACTAAGTACTTTAAGTGAGATCTCACACATAGCTTATAAAGTAGGGGGAGCTCCCAGGTATATATATAGGTATACTGTTTGTTTGTTCAAATTGTTTAAATCTATTGTGCTGTTGTCTTATGTTGGGATGACAGCACAATTACTGTAACCATTTTCTTTTGCATATTCTACAGTAAAATATATCTCTGGTTAAGTATCCAGTTTTTGTGGCGTATTGTTTTCTCCCACCAGGTGCAGTCAGTGGATCCTGGGGTTACAATACAGGTATTTTGTACTGTCTTACATTGTATTATATTGCATTGCATCACAGCTGTGCCAAGGGGATTGAGGCAAGTTAGTGGGGTTTATTGGTAGAGTGCAGGCCCAAATCAAACCAGCAGCTCCTTCGGGGGTCAGTGCTAAACGTGGGGGCTCGTCTGGGATCCTGTCACTCTACAAGCAAGCCCGCCCCCTTCAGGCTACCATGGACCCCATCAAAGTAGTTCATTGGTGCGAAGCAGAAGGGACACGCTCAGAAGCAAGCGTGGCCATTGAACTTCCAGGAAGCGACTGGGGAAAGAAACAAATTAAAGAGGTGGTACAAACATTGTCCCCGGACAGAAAGGCTTACGTGGTCACAGTGAAACCAGATCCTGGGACCGACTGCACCTATGCACTGATCGAGTGGGGACGGGATGTCCCTGAAAACTTCCACGGTGCCAGTATAAAATTGTCTGAAAAGACAGAGTTCCACTTGACACATCCCAGCAAACATGAAGGGCACTCTCCCGGTCAGAAGCAGTTAGAACCTTTAGACAGGAAAGCAGGGGCTGCTGCTAAATCACTGGCAGAACGACAGCTGGCTGATCTGAAACGACAGTACCGTGACATACAGGAGAAGTTTCAAGAGACCTCCAGTATTATAGCTGAACGCATTAATGGGTTACGTGTCGGTTTGGAAGACCAGAGAGATAGCCAAATAACGCCCAACCCTGGGAAGGTGCTGAAGAAACGCACCCAGGGCCGCTTGCAGGAAATAACCATCCGGAAGGATTGCCACATTGATGGCCAGATAGGAGAAAAGGGGCAGAAAGACAAACTGTCCTACACCAGCCTCCTACACCAAATAGAGTTGGGGCTACAGAAAGGATATCTGGAATCGGAAATTAGAGAGGCTATAATCCATGCCATCAGCCCAGGTTCAAGTGTTAGGCCTTGTACACACGACGGGAAATATCCGCTGTAAACGGTCCCCGGACCGTTTACAGCGTATATTTGCGCCGGGATGTTTTGATCCGATGGCTGTACACACCATCGGATCAAATTCCCCGCCGGCGGACAGCGCGGTGACGCGGCGGTGACGTTGACGCCGCCACGTGACCGCCACGTCACCGCACCAGGAAGTAAACACTTCCGCGCGCATGCGTCGGATCCATTCACAGGATACGACGCATGTGCGGCAAGATATGTCCGCTGGTTTGCCGTACTAACCAGCGGACATATCTGACGGCCAGCTATCCGGCGGAATTATTTCAAAGCATGCTTTGAAATTTTTCCGCCGGATGAATCCGGCAAAAAGCGTCCGTTTGCCCCTACAGACGAGGGGATTTTTCGGCTGAAATGGTCTGTCGGACCATGTTCAGCGGAAATATCCCCTCGTGTGTACAAGGCCTTAGGGGCATGTTGGAGAGGAAGAGTGGTTTGACCTTAAACCAGCTAAAGAGGATACTGAAAAGCTATTATGAGGAGGAAGATGCCACTGAGCTGTTTCATCGACTGGTAAATATGACACAGGATAGTAGAGAGACTCCTCAGAACTTCCTATTTCGGGCCATCGAGCTCAAGGACCGCCTGCTGTTCGCATTAAAAGAAGAAGGAAGCGGAGAGCATTTTGGAGCCAAGCTAGTTGAGAGGAAATTCCGGAGATCTGTGACTACGGGATTGAGGAGTGACTATATCAAGCTACAATTGAAGCAGTATTTGGAAGATCACTCAACTCCAGGTGAGGTCCTCATTGAGAAAGTGAATGAAGCTGATAAGATGGAGACTGAGAGAGACCAAAAACAGAGGAAACTTCAACCTTCTAACACCACAGGTGCTAAAATACAGCAGATAGGTGTCCCCTCAGACACTCAGGAACTTAATGTACTTGCAGCAAGCGTTGAACAGGGATCATGGCTTTCACCTATTCACCACCTGCCCGCAAGTCAGACTGGATTGGAGGAGCTGTTCCAGACCCAGAAAGAAATACTGGAGATGATGGAAATGTTGATGACACGTCTGGTGAAACCTCAGACAGAGGAAGTCCCACAAATAAAGGCTCTGGAGACTCCTACCATTAACCGCCCTATGAAACAAACACAGAGAGTCTGCTTCAAATGTGGAGGAGTAGGACATCTCAGGCGAGTGTGCCCAAGCCCAGTAACTGAGACAAAATCCAAAAAGCCGGGGGGGAAACTTCAGAGGGCCCCAGTGAAGGAGTCAACTGGGCGCCCGGTTGTAATAGCCAACTCCACACCGACTCATATGCCCCTGACCACTGGAGTCACCAAGCAGCTAGGACGGAAAAGAGAGAGACCCCCAAAACCAAAGGTGAAAATACAAGCCACCAAGCAGGCTAAAGGTACTGCAATCAGTGGATTTCCCCCCAAGCTAGTGGGACCCTCCCTAATTGTCCCCATCCAAGTAGAGGGGATTTACATGAGAGCCCTGCTGGACACTGGAGCCCAAGTAACCTTGCTCTACAGGGATTTCTATGACAGACATCTCAAGCACCTGCCATTACAGAAATTGGAGGAACTAGAGATATGGGGATTAGGTACTCAGAACTTCCCATATGATGGTTACCTGCCGGTCAGACTCACCTTCGACCCAAGTACAGCAGGAGAGGCTGAGACTTTCGACACCTTGGCCATAGTGTGCCCTCGTCCCCCAGGGGCTGACAAAAATTCCCTCATCATTGGGACAAACACTGACTTAGTGAGGAGGCTACTTGCGCCGCTTGTGCTGCAGAAGGGGACCCTCCCCACTAAAATACACCCAATGTTGGCCCAGACATACCAAGACCTTATACAAGAGGAAGAGGCTCCTGAAGAGGGAGTGGGAAAAGTCTGGCTCCTGAATAGGGAAGAGAAGTTAGTCCAGCCGGGTGAAGTAATCTGCCTGAGAGCCTCTGTCAAGTTAAGCTGGAAAAAAACAGGTCGTTCCATTGTCCTTGAAAATACAAGCCAGGAAGGAAAAAAGGGGTTAGAGCTTATCTCTGAAGTATTGCCCACCAGGGTATTGAAGAGGACTCACGGCAAAGTTCCAGTCAGTGTCCGCAACACAGCAGCTGTGCCAGTGAGGGTGCCAGCCAGACTACTGTTAGGACAGGTCAACCCAGCAACTCCAGTCGTAGCATGTGGTTTGACGGAAGGACCAGCAGCAGAAATTCCTGTGGAAAAATTCTGCCCGAAAAATACGCCTCTTAATCCTGCATGGAGAGAAAGAGCTAAAGCTCAACTTCTGAGATGGAAGGCAGCCTTTTCAAAAAGTGAATTTGATGTGGGGTTGGCAAAGAGTGCCACCCACCGAATTCGACTGGAGGAAGACAAGCCGTTTCGTGAAAGGGTTAGGCGAATCCTATTGGGAGATCTGGAAGATTTGAGGGAACAGCTGGCCGAACTCAAGAGGACGGGCATTATCCGGGAGTCCAGAAGTCCTTACGCCTCCCCTATAGTGGTGGTCAGGAAGAAGAATGGGTCCCTACGCCTATGTATCGATTACAGGACCCTGAACCGGAGGACCATTCCTGACCAGTACACCACACCTCGGATAGAGGATGCTCTGCAGAGCCTGTCGGGAGCGAAGTGGTTCAGTGTGCTGGACTTAAAGAGTGGGTATTATCAGATCCCCATGTGCCCCGAAGACAAAGAGAAGACCGCTTTTATCACCCCGGTGGGATTCTTTGAGTTCAACCGGATGCCGCAAGGCTTGTCTGGGGCCTCAGCAACTTTCCAGAGGTTGATGGAAAAGACAGTGGGTGACATGAACCTACTTGAAGTACTAGTTTACTTGGATGACGTCATAGTATTTGGAATTACCTGGGACACATTGTGTCTGAAGGGGGAGTGGCAACTGATCCCAAAAAGTTAGAAGCTGTCACTTCTTGGCCCAGGCCCACCAACGTGACTGAACTCAGGTCATTTTTAGGCTTCTGCTCGTACTACAGAAGGTTCGTGGAAGGGTTCGCTAAAATAGCCCACCCACTCACTGAGCTCCTAAAGAAATAGGAGCCACTTAAGCTAGCGAAGAAAAGAAGACCCAGGACTAAGTACTTTAAGTGAGATCTCACGCATAGCTTATAAAGTAGGGGGAGCTCCCAGGTATAGACACATATATATATATTGTGACGGTATGCGAGGTGAGATACTTGACCATAGATATATTTTACCGCGCATACGTTCTATTTTGAGAAGCTGAACCGGAATCCGGGCCAGGTTTTACGGCCTCTGGTGTTCCGGTCCGGATATTTGGGTCCACTGGAGTTCAATGTCAGGTGGACCTTAAAAACAACCAGGAAGAGATCAGAAGGGAGCTCTCTGGTTTTGGGACACTCAGGGAGGGAACCTGAGTGTAAGGAGCTCTCTAAAGACATTGCGAGGAAAAGGTTTGCGTTTGTTGTTTATTTTGTGGGTGGTGGGGACCAGCCCCACACTGTATAGATAGGAGACCCTGATGTTTAGTTTAGCGCCAGACGGCAAGGATTTAAGTTTACTGTTTTGTTTATTTTAACCTGCAAAACTTTTGTGAAATAAACCTGGCAGCTGCCAGACTTAAAAATAAAGTGCCTGTTTACAGACTGTGTTTCAGAAAAGTGATCCCCACGAGCTAATCTCCCACACGTGGTGGATTCAGCGGGCAACTTTTCTGAAGATGGAGGAAATGTTAAAAGCCCTGCTACAGGCCAATGCAGCCCAGCGGGAAACCAACCGCCAAGTCGCAGAAGCTGCTGCAGCGCAACAGGCTGCCCTGCTACAGGCCAATGCAGCCCAGCGGGAAACCAACCGCCAAGTCGCAGAAGCTGCTGCAGCGCAACAGGCTGCCCTGCTACAGGCCAATGCAGTCCAGCAGGAAACCAACCGCCAAATCGCAGAGGCCGCTGCAGCACAACAGGAGATACACCGCCAAGTCGCAGAGGCCGCTGCAGCACAGCAGGCTGCGCAACAGGAGATGAACCGACAGTTTGCCGAAGCTCTGGTGGAACTGAAAAAGGGGTCCGCACCTCCTGTGGCAGCAGAACCAAAGATACTACGGGCCTCCTACCACCTGCAAAAGATGACACCAGCGGATGATGTTGAGGCATACATGGCGACTTTCGAGAGAGTCGCTGTCCGCGAAGGATGGCCAAAAGAGCAGTGGGCGGGACTATTGGCCCCATTCCTAACTGGAGAACCCCAAAAGGCCTATTTTGACTTAGAATCAGATAAGGCACAGGACTATGTGACTCTCAAATCAGAGATACTCGCACGCTTGGGTGTCACCATGGCAGTTCGGGCCCAGCGCGTGCATCAGTGGTCCTACTCCAGCAACAAGCCACCCCAATCACAAATGTTTGACCTGGTCCACCTCACCAGGAAGTGGTTGCAGCCAGAGACCCTGACCAGCCCGCAGATTGTGGAGCGTGTGGTAATGGACCTACGTGCGCTTCCTGCTGCCCTGAGGAGGTGGGTCGGACAGAGGGACCCCAACACTGCAGCCCAAATGGTGGACCTAGTGGAAAAGTACAGTGCTACCGACGACTTGGTAAACCCACCTACGCCCCACTTCGGTGTGTCTAGAGGTGCAAGATCTCCCAGCGGTTCGGGTAAGACTGTTCCGGGGTTCAAGAGCTTGGGGAAAGTGGATAAGACTGTTGTTACAGCAGATGAGACTGTGGGTCCTAGACCTGGAGACTGGCCACAGAAGCCAGGAAGGTCTTTGGGACCGTTAAGAGGACTGGGGGTGGGGCAAATACGGTGTTTTCGTTGCCATGCATTGGGCCATATTGCTGCAAACTGCCCTCTAAATGATGAACCTATGCAATGTGATTATGCTGATAGGAAAATACACATTTCTCTGTTTGCACAGGTCGCATGTGTTGCGCTAGATCAGAGTCACCTGGAAAAACAGATGTGCGTTATTTTAGTGGATGGCAAGCCTCTCACAGCACTACTAGACTCTGGTAGCGTGGTGACGCTAGTTAGGAGTGCTTGTGTAGACCCCGAAAAACTACACCCCAGTAGTATTGGGGTAATTTGCATCCATGGGGACACTCGGGACTACCAGACAGCAGTGGTTGAGGTTGATACCCCCTGGGGCAGGGTAACACATTCAGTGGGGGTGGTACCCTCACTGCTCCATGAAGCTTTAGTAGGGAGAGACTTGCCCCATTTTTGGAAGTTATGGGAGCATAAAGGGAGGCTCGTAGATAGAGTTCCCCCTGCTGGGGAAACACGAGAACTCTCACCAGACCCGTTTTTCAAAAGGGAAAGGCAGGCTATTGGTGGGATCGAGGAAGCCGGAGATCCTCTTCCTTTCCCTGCCATGGTCGGGGAACCGGAGGACTTGGAAGCTAGCACCCAGCCTGAGGGTAACGAACAGGAAATCCCGCCTGACCCTGACATCGAGAGTAGCCAAAATGTGGTACCCGACTTGGAGGTCAGGAGGGAGGATTTCTGTACTGAGCAGCTGCGAGAGCCCACCCTCATGAGTGCCAGGGAAAATGTTAAGGTGTTGGATGGGGAACCGGTGGATCCTAATTGGGTGGTGTCCTTCCCCTACATGGCGATTAAAAACAATCTATTATATCGAGTGATAAAACACGGAGAGGAAGAGGTAGAACAGCTGCTGGTTCCCAAACCCTTTCGCAGGGTGGTGCTAGACCGGGCTCATGGTCATGTAATGGGGGGACATCTCGGGGTCGAAAAAACCAAGGAGAGAATCACGCAAAGATTTTTCTGGCCCGGGTTGCATGCAGAGGTCAAGGAGTATTGCGAATCGTGCCCCGAGTGCCAAATGTCAGCACCGTCGCCCCATTTTCGCAGCCCCCTTGTCCCTCTACCAATAATTGAGGTTCCCTTTGAGAGGGTTGGCATGGACCTGGTCGGGCCTGTGGTGAAATCTGCCCGAGGTCACCAGCATATTCTGGTGATCCTGGACTATGCGACTCGCTATCCTGAGGCCATACCCTTGCGTAACACCTCCGCTAAGGCTATTGCCAAGGAATTGGTCCAGGTGTTTAGTCGAGTCGGGATCCCGAAAGAGATCTTGACCGATCAGGGCACCCCTTTCATGTCTAGGGTTACCAAGGAATTGTGTAGATTGTACAAAATCTCCCATCTCCGTACTTCTGTCTACCACCCCCAGACAGATGGTCTGGTCGAAAGGTTTAATAAAACATTGAAGAGTATGTTGAAAAAGGTGGTCGACAAGGATGGGAGAAACTGGGATTATTTGCTACCATATCTCATGTTTGCCATACGAGAGGTTCCACAGGCCTCCACAGGCTATTCCCCCTTTGAGCTCTTGTATGGTAGGCATCCCAGGGGCCTGCTAGATATTGCTAAAGAAACGTGGGAAGGAGAGGTCAGCCCATATAGGAGCATCATAGAACGTGTCTCCTTGATGCAGGACCGAATCGCAGCCGTCCTGCCCCTAGTACGGGAACATATGGAGCGAGCCCAGGAGGCCCAAAGGAGGGTCTATAACCGGGGTGCCAAGGTCCGTACTTTCAGCTCGGGGGACTGAGTGCTGGTACTGGTTCCCACAGTAGAAAGTACATTTTTAGCTAAGTGGCAGGGTCCCTTTGAGGTTGTCGAAAGGGTGGGGGAGGTAAACTACAAAGTCTACCAGCCAGGCAAAAGGAAACCCCACCAAATTTACCATGTAAATCTCTTAAAGCCCTGGAAGGACCGAGAGACTTTACTGGCCACGACCTCACCTCCAACAGACCGGATACCCGTGATACCTGACGTTCCCATCACGGATTCCCTGTCCGTAGCACAACAAAATGACGTTAGGGCATTTGTGCAGAAAAATAGAGACTTTTTCTCCCCCTTACCCGGACTGACCAACACGATCCAACATGACATAGTGACGGAACCAGGGGTTCGGGTAAATGTAAAACTCTGTAGAATCCCAGAGGCCCGGCGAGAGGCGGTTGCGGAGGAAATAAAACAAATGTTAGAGTTGGATGTGATCGAAGAGTCCCACAGTGAGTGGTCAAGTCCCATAGTGCTGGTCCCAAAACCTGATGGCAGTATCAGGTTTTGTAATGACTTTAGAAAACTTAACAGTGTGTCCAAGTTTGACGCCTACCCGATGCCCCGGGTCGACGAACTTGTGGACAGGTTGGGACAGGCTCGCTACATAACGACCCTGGATCTAACGAAAGGTTATTGGCAAATACCACTTACTGAATCAGCCAAGGAGAAGACTGCCTTTTCCACTCCTGAGGGCTCGTTTCAGTATAAGCGGATGCCGTTTGGTCTGCATGGAGCCCCTGCATCATTCCAGCGAATGATGGACAAAACTTTGAGACCACATCGCTCGTATGCAGCAGCGTACTTGGACGATGTGGTCATCCACAGCCCAGATTGGGAATCGCACCTGCCCCGCGTACAAGCGGTGGTAGATTCCCTTAGGGAAGCACGTCTCACGGCCAATCCAAAAAAATGTGCCATAGGCCTGGAGGAGGCCAGATACCTTGGGTACATTATTGGCCGGGGAGTGGTCAAGCCGCAGACCAATAAGATTGAGGCAATTCAAAAATGGCCCCAACCAGTCAATAAAAAACAAGTGAGGGCCTTCCTGGGCATTACGGGGTATTACAGACGTTTCATACCCAATTTTGCCACCGTTGCTGCCCCCTTGACCGATTTGACGAAGGGTAGGGGTCGGTCATGGTCAAGTGGAACCCCAAAGCCGAGGAGGCATTTCAGAAGTTGAAACAGGCTCTTTGTATGGTACCCGTACTAGTAACCCCGGACTTTAGCCAGGAGTTTGTTGTACAGACGGACGCCTCTGAGGTGGGCCTAGGGGCCGTACTCTCACAGAACAGGGATGGTGAGGAGCACCCAGTGGTATACCTGAGCCGGAAGCTGAACAAGCACGAGAAAAATTATGCCATCGTAGAAAAGGAGTGTCTCGCCATTAAGTGGGCTTTAGACTCCCTGAGGTATTACCTACTGGGGAGGTCATTTAAGCTGGTCACAGACCATGCTCCCTTGAAGTGGATGTGTGATAACAGGGAGAAAAATGCTCGGGTGACAAGGTGGTTCCTGGCTTTACAGCCTTTTAAATTTACGGTGGAGCATAGGCCAGGAAAACTCCAAAATAATGCAGATGCTCTCTCCCGGGTACACTGTATGGTTGGGGCAAGTGCTCAGCCGCAGGGGCTTGAGCAGAGGGGGAGGATATGTGACGGTATGCGAGGTGAGATACTTGACCATAGATATATTTCACCGCGCATACGTTCTATTTTGAGAAGCTGAACCGGAATCCGGGCCGGGTTTTACGGCCTCTGGTGTTCCGGTCCGGATATTTGGGTCCACTGGAGTTCAATGTCAGGTGGACCTTAAAAACAAACAGGAAGAGATCAGAAGGGAGCTCTCTGGTTTTGGGACACTCAGGGAGGGAACCTGAGTGTGAGGAGCTCTCTAAAGACATTGCGAGGAAAAGGTTTGCGTTTGTTGTTTATTTTGTGGGTGGTGGGGACCAGCCCCACACTGTATAGATAGGAGACCCTGATGTTTAGTTTAGCGCCAGACGGCAAGGATTTAAGTTTACTGTTTTGTTTATTTTAACCTGCAAAACTTTTGTGAAATAAACCTGGCAGCTGCCAGACTTAAAAAGAAAGTGCCTGTTTACAGACTGTGTTTCAGAAAAGTGATCCCCACGAGCTAATCTCCCACAATATATAGGTATACTGTTTGTTTGTTCAAATTGTTTAAATTTATTGTGCTGCTGTCTTATGTTGGAATGACAGCACAATTACTGTAACCATTTTTTTTTGCAAATTCTACAGTAAAATATATCTCTGGTTAAGTATCCAGTTTTTGTGGCGTATTGTTTTCTCCCACCAGGTGCAGTCAGTGGATCCTGGGGTTACAATACAGGTATTTTGTACTGTCTTACATTGTATTGTATTGCATTGCATCACAGCTGTGCCAAGGGGATTGAGGCAAGTTAGTGGGGTTTATTGGTAGAGTGCAGGCCCAAATCAAACCAGCAGCTCCTTCTGGGGTCAGTGCTACATATATTTTTGGGGGGTATTTATTATAGCAAAAAGTAAAAAATATTTCGTTTTTTTTTAAAATTGTCGCTCTATTTTTGTTTATAGCGCAAAAAATAAAAACCGCAGGGGTGATCAAATACCACCAAAAGAAAGCTCTATTTGTGGGAAAAAAAAGGACGTCAATTTTGTTTGGGAGCCACGTCGCACGACCGTGCAATTGTCAGTTAAATCGGCGCAGTGCCAAATCGCAAAAAGTTGCCTGGTCCTTTGGTCCGGGGCTTAAGTGGTTAAGTGTATAACATCGCAATGCTGTGCCAGTAAGCAGCACGGCCAAAACAGCCACTTAAAACACTTATAATGATAAATGGAGGGATCTTTTAACCACTTAAGATCCGGACCTTTAGGCAGCTAAAGGACCCGGCCAGGTTTTGCGATTCGGCACTGCGTCGCTTTAACAAAAAATTGCGCGGTCGTGCGACGTGGCTCCCAAACAAAATCGGCATTCTTTTTATCCCACAAATAGAGCTTTCTTTTGGTGGTATTTGATCACCTCTGCGGTTTTTATTTTTTGCACTATAAAACAAAAATAGAGCGACAATTTTGAAAAATAATAAATATCCCCCAAAAATATATATAAAAAAACATTGTTTTTCCTCAGTTTAGGCAGATACGTATTCTTCTACCTATTTTTGGTAAAAATAAAAAAATAAATCGCAATAAGCGTTTATCGGTTGGTTTGCGCAAAATTTATAGCGTTTACAAAATAGGGGATCGTTTTATTGCATTTTTATTATTTTTTACTACTAATGGCGGCGATCAGCGATTTTTTTTTTGTGACTGCAACATTATGGCGGACACTTCGGACAATTTTGATACATTTTTGGGACCATTGTCATTTTCACAGCAAAAAATGCATTTGAAATGCATTGTTTATTGTGAAAATGACAGTGCAGTTTGGGAGTTAACCACAAGGGGGCGCTGAAGGGGTTATGTGTGACCTCATTTGTGTTACTAACTGTAGGGGGGTGTGGCTGTAGGTGTGATGTCATTGATTGTGATTCCCTATGTAAGGGAACACACAATCAATGCGGGCGCAACAGTGAAGAACGGGGAAGCCATGTTTACACACGGCTCTCCCCGTTCTTCAGCCCCGGGGACCGATCGCCACACTCCATCGGCGATCGGGTCCGCGAGTCCCACGGTCACGGAGCTTCGCACCGGGTCGCGTGCACGGCTGGGCTTAAAGGGCCACGCACAGGTACGTGGATGTGCCTAGCCGTGCCATTCTGCCGACGTACATCGGCGTGAAGTGGTTAAAGGAACACAACTGAAAGGCTTATTTTTAATCCTATTAAGGTAAGAGGCTGGGGGAAATTATTGGCACCAGTACTGGTCTAGGTCTAAACCGTTTTGTAAAAAGAGCAGTACATTCTGGACTCCTGGATCTAGTGGGTTGAATTGGTTGACCTCTGCTAATTCCATTTTTTTTTTCCATATCCTGTAGTAGGTGGCATTGGTGGATGATTTCCTTGCCTGTAATAATGTTTGGATAATGTTATGCAAACACCCTAACTCGCCCAATCTCTTCTGCTAAACTTCCAGGCCCTCAAGTCTAGGATCTCCAGATGTGGATGGAAGAAATTGTCTTGAGACAGAAGGTGGTCCACACATGGAAGGGATAATGGTTTGCACAGGGTTAGCTAGACTAGGAGCATGAACCAAGGTCCCTTTGGCCAGTATGGAATGACTGCCAGAATCGTGACCTTCTCTACCGTTAGGTACAGGAGAAACCACAGTATTAGAGGGATCGGAGAAAAAGCATATCCCTTCTGAAATTCCCAAGGTTGGACTAGGGCATCTATGCATCTTTGTAGTGAGCCCCCTACCCCAACCGACTTATATCTGTCAAAGAGCCGCTGCTCCAGGTGTATGATGATAACCTGAGGTGGAATGTCTCATAGGGTGCCAGCCCCGGCCCACCTCTGTGGGAAACTTGTAAGAAAAGAATATAGTTAGACTTACCAGTGACGGTATTTCTAAGAGCCTTTCAGGACAACCCTGGAGAGAGCGCAGCTCCACCTCTTTTTAGGAAACACATGTGATCTTTAAAATCCCTCCTCTTCCACCATGGCCTCAGTTATTTGTGGACTCCGACAACTGGAAAATAAAGCACAGAGAAACCACAGCAAACCATGATAGATATTTAAAACATATTACTTATTCAAATACCTAGGGAGGGAAAATAGGGGTTATCCTGAAAGGCTCTTAGAAATACCGTCACCGGGAAGTCTAACTATATTTTTCTCAAATCGCCTTTCAGGACAACCCTGGAGAGGATAACTGAGTAACTTACCTTAGGGTGGGACTACTGCTTGCAGTACCTTCCTGCCGAAGGCTTGCTCTGCAGCAGACAGTAAATCTAGCCTGTAATGCCGAAGAAAGGTAGAATAGCTGGACCATGTAGCCGCCTTACAGATTTGGTCAGGCGTGGCACCGGCCCTTTCGGCCCAGGAAACTGCCGTAGATCTTGTTGAATGGGCAGCAACATCTGTAGGAGGCACTTTTCCCTTGGCTTGATAACTCTCTGCAATAGCCTGTTTAAGCCATCTGCCTAATGTGCTCTTGGAAGCCTTTTCCCCTTTACGTGGCCCTGAGAATACAATGAACAGGGCATTTGATTTCCTAAATTCTTTGGTGACAGAGAGGTACTGAAGCAAACATTTTCTTACGTCAAGAGTATGGAAGGCTTCTTCCCCTGCATTAGAGGGAACTGAAGAGAATGTAGGGAGGATTATTTCCTGAGACCTGTGGAAGGTTGAAGAGACCTTTGGTAAAAAGGCTGGATCTGTTCGGAGGATTACTCTATCCGGAAAGATTCTCAAAAAAGGCTCCGTGACAGCTAACGCTTGGAGCTCGCTGACCCTTCTTGCCATAGTGATGGCCACCAAAAAAATTGTTTTAAGAACTAAACTTTTCAAAGAAATGTCCTCTATGGGCTCAAATGGAGATCCTGTGAGACCCTGCAACACAATGGATAAATCCCAACTGGGAAAGGTTTTGAGGGCTACCGGCCTACTTCGAACCAGTGCCTTAAAAAATCTTGAAATTAAACTTTCTTTAGATAAGGGTTTTTCTAGGTAAACTGAAAGTGCCGCTACTTGCGTTTTAAGGGTGCTGACTGCTAATCCTTTTTCCATTCCAGCATGGAGAAATTCTAAAACAGAAATTACATTATTAACCTGGATGAACACCACAAATTGAATTTTTTCCAAACTTTTGGGTAAATTGCCCTGGTTACCCCTTTTCTGCTATCTAGTAAAGTCTTTACCACCTTATCAGAAAGCCCCTTTGCCCTTAAGAGATCTTCTTCAGATACCAGGCTGTTAAGTGTAGACGTTCCACTTCCGGATGGTTCACAGGACCTTGTGACAGAAGGTCTTTCCTGAGAGGTAGCTTCCATGGTGGTTTTGTGGCTAAATTCTAAAGTAATGCGAACCAAGGTCTTTTCGGCCAATAGGGAGTGATTAAGATCAGACTGGTCCTCTCCTCCCTGAACTTTCTTAGGACTAGTGGTATTAAGGCAAAGGGGGGGAAGGAGTAGCACAGTTGGTAATGCCACTGCTGGGCCAGTGCGTCTATGGCCAATGCCTGATCTTCTCTGTGAAGGGAGAAGAATCTCTGAAGTTTCACGTTCTGCTGGCTGGCAAACAAGTCTATCTGCGGTTGTCCCCATTCCTGAGTGATGGCTGTGAAAACTTCTTGATTTAAGCTCCACTCTGCTTCCACTATGCACCTTCTGCTTAGTAAGTCCGCTAATAGGTTCTGAGACCCTTTTAGATGGACCGCTGACAGGGACGCCACGTTTAGCTCTGCCCAAGATAGAAGTTGGCTGGCTAGCTGCATGAGGTCCCTGCTCCTGGCCCCCCCTTGCTTGAGGACATAGGCCACTGCAGTGGTATTGTCCGAAAGAACTTGGATGTGGCGGCCCTTCACTATCTGTTGAAAGGCCAGGAGTCCCAGGAATAAGGCCTTCAACTTCCTCCAGTTCGAGGATTTCCTGGCTTCTGGTTTTGACCAGGTGCCTTGAGCAGTCTGCCCATCTAGATGGGCTCCCCAGCCCCAGGAACTTGCGTCCGTTGTTAGGCGTTTTTCTACTGGAAACACCCAAGGAAGACCTCTTGTCAAATTGTCTGAGTTCCTCCACCACCAGAGTGCTCTTTTTACTTTTGATGTCAATCTGAAGTGTTTTTCTAGAGATTCTTGGTGTGACCAGGATTGAAGAATGTTCAATTGAAGGGGACGAGAATGTAGCCTTGCCCATTGGACTACCGGGATTAAGGCTGTTAGCAGACCCTGTACTGCCATGGCTGACCTGACTGATACCCTGAGGTTTGTCTGAACTTGTGCTACTGCGACTAAAACCTTCTCTATTTTTTCCTGGGGTAAAAAGACTTTCTGAAGGACTGAGTTTATGGTATAGCCCAGAAACTTTGTCTCTTGAGATGGAACTAGATTTGATTTCTCCAGGTTTAGTAACCAGCCTAGACTTCTGAGATGAACCTGCGAGACCTGAAGATTCTTCGCAACTTGATCCTGGGAGTCTGCAAAGAAAAGCAGGTCGTCCAGGTATGGAACGACTGCAATCCCTTTCAGCTTCAGGGGTTCCAATGCCTCCGCCATGATCTTTGTAAAGATCCTGGGGGAGGAGGAAAGACCGAAAGGAAGGGCCCTGAACTGAAGATGCCAAACGGTGGGTCCTAGGTTCACTGCCAGGCGGAGAAACTGTTGGGATGCTAGGGCAATCGGAACATGCAGGTAGGCATCCCTGAGGTCTAGGGATGCCATGAAGCAGGCAGGGGTCAGCAGTTTCGTTATGGAGTAGATGGTGTCCATACGAAAATGTTTGTATCTGATCGATTTGTTCAGAATTTTCAGGTTCAAAATCAGGCGGAATTTGCCTGAGGGTTTCTTTACCAGAAAAATGTGGGAATAGAAACCTTGACCCTCTTGTTGTTTTGGGACTTGGACTATCACTTCCTGATTTATCAGATCCTGCAATAGGGTCATCATTGCGGAAGATTTTTCTTTGTCCCGGGGGAGGGCTGTGACATAGAATCTTCTCGGGGGACATTCTGAAAACTCCAGACTGTACCCTTCTGTCATGATTCTTTCCACAAAAGGACTTATGGGCATCTGAGTCCACTGTGGGAGAAAAGCAGCTAACCTTCCTCCTACTGGAGTCAGATTGTCACTTACTTTTGGTATTTTGATCTGAGGGGGGTTTGAAGAGGATACTCCCTCTACCTCTACCTCTTTGAGCACCCCAACGCTTTTTATTTTCTTCCTTATTTTTATAGGGCTGCTGAAAAGGACGAAAATTCTTTCTTGGGTTCTGACCCTTTTTAGGGGGGAACGCTTTCTTTTTGTCTGCCGTTCTGTCCAGCACCTTCTCTAGATCCTGACCGAACAGCAGATCCCCTGAGAATGGCAACCCACATAGCTTGACTTTAGAGGGTGTATCTCCTGACCAGGTTTTTTACCAAACCGCACGCCTGGCTGAGTTTACCAAGGCTGCTGACCTTGCCGCCATTTTAATAGATTCGGCAGATGCATCTGCCATATATTTGACCGCTTTCAAAATTAAGGGGAAGGACTCCAAGAGGTCCTTTCTTGGAATACCTGCCTCAACATGACTTTTTAGTTTTTCAACCCAACACTCAAGATTGCGGGCGACCACTGCCATTGCCGGTTTTAAACTAGTTGAAGTGGAGTCCCAGGCCTTCTTTAATAGGGAATCGGCCTTCTTGTCCATGGCGTATCTCAGAACCCCCATATCCTCAAAGGCTAGTTCTGTACGACGTGACACCTGTGAAAAGGCAGCATCAACCTTTGGCTTTTTATTCCACACCTCTGTGTCACTGTTTTCAAAAGGAAACCTTCTTTTCATGGTTTTGGAAAAGAAGGGGGCCCGCTCTGGGTCTTTCCATTCCTTTTTAATTGTGTCCGAAAGGACTTTATGGACTGGGAAAACTCTGTGTTTGGACTCATCCAGACCTTGATACATCTTATCATGTATGGAGAGTTGAACTTTCTCCTCCTGGATTCCCAGGGTAGTATATATTGCTTTAAGTATATCCTCAACCTCTTCTAAGGATAATTTAAATTTAGAGCTTCTTCTACTATCCTCTTCCTCTTCCTCCTCCTCATCCGAATCCCTGATGGAGGGGAGAGTGCTAGTCCCTTCGTCCCCCGAGTCCCCTTCTGTTTGCCTAGGCACGGAGACTTTGGGGCTAGGTGGTGGTTGTTGAGGCTCCCCTTGGTTTATGGGGCCTTGTAGGAGAAGATCCTTCACTGAACCTAATGAACTTGCCAGTTCCTGTACTGAGGAGAATAAATCCTTGTACTGCTGTGAGGTTTCTTCTTCTACCAGATTTTTGATGCAGGACCTGCACATAGCCTTTTGCCAAGAGTCCCTCAAGGAATTTTTGCAAGATGGACATTTTCTGGGTGTATCTAAGTGCCTAGATTTGCTAACAGATTTTTCCTGAAACGAGAAGACGAGAAAGATACCCATTGTATTACTTCCTTCATCCCCCTCTTTTTTTTTCTTTTTTTTTTAACACCCTAAGTGAAATAAACCAACACCAAGAAAAGGGACAACAACAAAGTGCAAGCTTAAAGTACCACCACCTTTCACGGTTATTCAGACTAAGACCGTTCACACTTAGTCTGGAAACCACAGGCTCCCTCAGGGAGGAACAATACCAAAACCAAACCCAGACCCACTAAGGTAAGAACAAGGCACCGCTGTACCTGACTTACCTGGGCCTGACCGGTGCTTGCAGCTGCTGCTGCCTGTCTCCGCTGCCGCTGCCTGTCTCTCTTCCATCGTGTAGAGTGCAGCAAAGGAAAAGACGCCGTTTTTCAAACATTCCCGGCCTCACACGTCATCAACGTGGGCCCGGAAGAGGAGCACCGGTCATGTGACCCGTCCCTCAGACGCTGCGTTCCAGGCGCCGGGAACCTGACGGCGCCACGCCCCCCCAGGAAGTAGCATCTCCGTGCGCGACGCACTCGCCGGCCGGGACCCAGAGCTGACATGCCGCCAAAGAAACGCAGACTCTGGGCACAAAGATACTACCTCCCGGGGAGCCAGAAAACCTCCACTGAGCAGGAACGCCTAGGGACTCCTGGGCACGCTCCCTCCCCGTAGAGGTGGGCCAGGATGGTCGCAGCACACCCAGCTGAAGCTAGGAGGTAAGCCTATCCCCTCCACCCTGGAGAGAGTACAGCTCCCTGGTTCCTCACGATGCTTCCACCATGGCGGAGGAAACACAATAACTGAGGTCATGGTGGAAGAGGAGGGATTTTAAAGATCACATGTGTTTCCTAAAAAGAGGCGGAGCTGCGCTCTCTCCAGGGTTGTCCTGAAAGGCGATTTGAGGAAAAAATGGCTGCACATCAAGGAATACCAATTGCCTTTTATTGTTCAAAGTGATGATACCAGAGACACCAACACGAGGTCACGTAGACACGTTTCACACAAACATCTTGGGCCAGATTCAGGTAGATGGGAGTATCTTTCCTCTGGAGTAACGCTTCTCATTTACGTTACTCTGAAGACCCTTTCGGCGCAAGTACTGTTATTCACATAGCAGTTGCGCGTAAACTTGCGCCAGAGTAACGATAATGCGCTGGCGTAACCCGACGCAAGTGGAAGTGGGTGTGATCATATGTAAATGATGGGCGGAGCCCAGCGCAGAGGCTTACGTTCAGCGCATCAACCACGGAGCATGCGCAGTGAGTGAGGCTCCACTCGCCCCCTTTGTGCGCATGCTCACAACTTCCGTCGGCACCACTTCACGGGAAACGTCAGCGCAATGCCTTCCGTTGGGCGTTTAAATGCGCCCGTAGAAGCGCCATTCCGGCACTAATGTATATCCTGCTCCCCCCCCCGCAGTGATGTTACTTTTGTTCTGAGATAGCTGCTCCCATTCCCCGCAAACACACAGGAGAAAGCTGAACTTTAATGGCCAGGAGCTGACAGCCGTCATCTCGGCTATGGAGACCTATGATGTCTTCCTCCATGGCTGTAAAATTTGACAGACAAGCATGGACAGAGGTGTTGTCCTGCAAGTGGGGGTGCTCAGCTAGCTCTTATCGTCGGTAACGCTGCTGTAGCTGCTCTCCTGCTGACCTGTGGCCGTCTGGAGTAAAGATAAAGCAGCCTTTTGTAGAAATAACTTTGCGCCGGACGGACGAGATACGCGCGGCGCATGTAGCCAGCGTATGGTGCTAATCCGTTCGTGAATTGGGAAAAATCCCTCATTTGCATATTTGCAGGGGAAATCAATGGGCGCGACTGATGCGCCCAGCGAAAATAAGCGCTGACGATACTCTGGCGTCGGAACGTTCCGCCGGTCGCAAATGACCCGTTATTGGGCGCATCTAGTTTGGTGGGTACGGGCACATAGAAACGACGGCGCATCATCACAGTTACGCGGCGCATATCGAAATACTCCAGCGCAAGTGTTCCTGAATCTGGCCCCTTGTGTCTGACATAAGAGTGGTCCATAAGATGGGCCCAAGGGGGCAGTGATCCAGATGATTGGATGGTTTTGTCCACCACCAGAGTCTGGACTTCATCGTTAGAGTGATCAGTATCATCTGGTCGAGGTGCTTCTTCCGCCACTGTGATAGGAACCCCAGTTGGAATCCCCATAGATTTTTTTTTTACAAATCTCTTTTTTTTTCATTTCCATACAAAAAAAGGAAACAGTAAACATACATATATATATATATATATATATACCATATTTCTACCATTCTACCATTCCTTCCATATCTTCATCCATCTAACACATTCCTCTTACATTCCTTCCCTTCCTTTCTTGGTGCATTTACCCTTCCCCTGTGTCCTATTTATCCTGAAGCTGTCATAGGATTTTCTATCCAGCTTGCCCAAACGCTCTTAAATTTCTCCCTCTGTCCTCTATTACTGTATGTCTCCCTGTATAGTGGTAAACAGTTGTTGACTAGATTTTTCCAATGTGCCACCGAGGGGGCCTCTTCCTTTTTCCAATTTAGGACTATCGTCTTTCTAGCATAGTACATTAATAGTGCCACCTGTATTCTCCTTCCTATTGGGACAATCTTCTTCCTTACCAATCCCAATAGACATATCTCTGCCTCCTGTTTCAGAACTATTGATGTTACTATAGCAATTATTCTTAGAACATCCCTTCAGAATACCACAATCTTTGGACATCGCCAAAATATATGCATAAAATCTCCTGAAATGTCTGCACATCTCCAACAATTCGGAGGGTTAGACTGTGAGATCTTATTTAATTTATATGGTGTATAGTGTCTCCTATATATTATCTTGTATTGTATTAGTTTATCTCAAAGTGATACCAGTATCTGTAGTGGGAACCCCCTCACTTCTTCCCAGTTTTCCCCCTCCAAGTTTGGGACATCTCTTCTCCACTGTTCACTTAATTTATTTGTATCGAATGGTGTATTTTTTACTAAGTGCTTATATAGGATTGAAATTGTCCCTTTTCCACTTTTTACCATTTTTCGAGACCTACTTCCATTATTTGCGGGGTTCCCCCTGAAAACTAAGCCGCTAATGCATGGGTAAATTGCCTATATCTAAAGATGTAACTCTGTGGGATATTCCATGACTCTCTCATCTCCTCAAATGTGGAGAACCTTTCTCCCAGTATTATTTGTGATATCTTTTTTACCCCATATTTATTCCATGCCCCTGGATCCTGTATGGAATCCAGGTGCGGCAGTTCAGGGTTCCTCTATAATGGGGTGTTTGGGGATAGATTCGTTTCTGACCATCCCTCTTTTACCATAGGCGCTTTCCATATTTTAACTGTTGTTTTCATTAGAGGGGTCAACTCTCGCCTAGATTTTAGCCCTCTATACAATAGACCCTGCTTTGCCTCTACTGATTGAACCATTGCTGCTTCATCTTTATCAGATTTATACGTCCTAATAGTCCTAATAGGGACAGTGGTAACGATACCCATATCTTCAGCTTCCTCCCAAGTTCCTGCATCACAGGATCCAAATTTAGTGTCCGAAAATCTTCAACTTGCCTAGATATTACTATTCTGAGATATTTAAATTGGCTCACCCATTTCAATGGCATTGTTGGGGCTGCGGGATCCTGCGCTCCCTGATCAATAGGAAATAGCATAGACTTTCCCCAATTCACTTTAAGCCCAGTAAAGGACGAAAAAGTATTTAGTAGTTCTAATGCTCCCTCCAGAGATGGACCCGCATCTCTCAAAAATAGTAGCATATCATCTGCATACAGGGCTACTCTCTCCTCCAGCCCCCCTACTCAAAGTCCTTGGATATTTGGAAAGGTCCTGAGGGCTTCTGCTACTGGTTCTATTGCTATTGCAAAGAGTGTCGGAGAGAGGGGGCAGCCCTGCCTCGTACCTCTATACAACTTAAAAAATGATGACAGTTTTCCTCCCCATTTTACAGCCGACATAGGTCTCTCATATATTGTTTGTATCCACTTAATGAACACCAATGGAAAACCCATCCTCCTAAGTATCTCCCATAAGAAGGGCCATTGAATTGTATCGAAGGCCTTCTCTATATCTAGAGAGGCCACTGTCCTGGATCCTTCCTGTAGATGGTGAGTGTGTATATTAGTATATAGCCTACGTAGGTTAACATCTGTTGTTCTCTGAGGCATAAATCCTGTCTGATCTGAGTCTATGATGTTTTTGAGCAGGGGTTGTATTCTTAGGGTTAATATCTTTGTTAATATTTTCAGATCTATGTAAAATGTAAACAAGCGAAAAATTAAAGGAATCACAAAAAGAGTCCAAATAAGTGTCGCAGCAGCGCTTAAATTCTCGCAATAAAGTGAGAATTACATGGAATGCAATCCAAATAAATGCCAGACTGAAGAGAGTTCATAGAGGATAGGGATGTGCACTACAGATGAGTAGGATACCAGAAGTCTTCTTATCACACCACCACCACTAAATCACCGCGTGACATCAAACAACCCCTTATGGGGATATGCTTACCACAGGGATAAGATCAAAACGACTTTTCACACCATTTTAAGGTACTTTCTCCTTCTCTGAATCTCTTTATGCAAATGCTGGGTCTGGGTACGTCTCAAAATCATGTGGATAATAAACAGAGAGTGCTTCCATAGCATAATACTGTATATTTATTAAAAAATTATCCCACATATCCCCCTTAATCAAATGCACGTACACAATTAAAACAATAAAAAACCTTCAAGCATGGTACAGGTCTATTAGAATGTTCTGAATAAATGCCAGTTGTCAATCCGTCAGGATACACTCACGGTTGTTTCACACAATAGTGTTCACACTGCTTCAGGGTTAAGTGCTGGGTTACAATTTTCAGATCTATGTTTAATGGTCTATATGAAGAACATAATTTCAAAATTTCTATCACTAGAGTCCTAACCATATTCTTGCTTCTGAAATTCTATCTGACTTTGTAACTCCTGTATTTTGGCCTTCTGTTTCCTTTTAACCGCTGAAATACTTGAAATATACTGTCCCCGCAGATAGGCTTTAAACGCATCCCACACAATATCCACCGACGTTGATCCTCCGTTATTCTCCCAATATTCCATTATTATAGCTGTCATTTTTTCCTCTATTTCTGGGCATACAACCCATTGTGGATTCAGTCTCCATATGGATGCATTTCTCGGCATAGGGATACGTATTGTCATTCATAGAGGAGAGTGGTCTGAAAGGCCGCTCGGTAGATATGTTGCATCCTCAATGTCTGACAACATCGTAGTGTCTGCAAATGCTAGGTCAATCCTCAAAGCTGTTTTGGAAGAAGTAGAGAAACATGAGTACACTCTTTTTCGGGGGTTCTTCCATCTCCAAATCTATGTTACCCCCATCACCTGAGACCAGTTATACAGATCCGGCGAATACTGTTTAGGAGGTTTTGGTCTATCCAATTCTTGTGATAGGATTGAGTTGAAATCTCCAATACACAGCAGCTTCGCCGGATGGTGTTGAATAATTTTTTCCATTATCTCATTCAAAATTCCTACTGAGAAAGGAGGAGGGATATATACTGCCACTATAATATACCTTTGTTGTCCTATCGTATATAACAAAATAACATATTTTCCATTTGTATCTATGTATGCCTTTTCTATTACTCCAGGAAAGGATTTAATTACCAAGACTAATACCCCCCTAGAATACGATGAGTATGTTGAGTGATATGTTTCCCGTATCCATGCCTTTTTTTAACGTCATCAATTTTTTCCCCGTTAAATGTGTCTCTTGCAAAATAATCAGTTGTGGAGTATATTTTCTTATATATTGGAACATTAAAGCTCGTTTGAACTTTGAGTTCAATCCTCGTACATTCCAAGAGAGAACACTATAGTCATTACCGTTCTTTTTACCTGCCATTATACCTAAAGTACAGGAGGAATAGGCACCTCCATTTTGGAGCTGTCTCCATAGGGCACAGGGCGTTGAATTTACACCATTTACCATCACATACATACTTCCTCCTCCTACTCACTTTCCTCCCCCCTCCCTTCCCTCCCTGTCCCCTTCCACTCCCCTCTCTATTGTACTACTCCATCCATCCCTGGATGAGAGTGGAGAGGGACTTCTCCTAATCCCTTTTCCCCCGACCATAGCGTCTATCCTATGCTCAGTACCCTTCATAACCCATTGTGTGGTGGGCTCTTACCCAAAAACTATTGAGAAAAAAAGAGGATTTCCCTCCCCCTCTCTTTCTCTTAGAAACGCCATACTTAGCATTTCTTCCTTATTTAACTTCTCCCCGAGAAATAAAAAAAAAAAGAGGGGGGGGGGGCTGCTGTTATTCCTTCCTATTTCCTATAATACAGTGATTTAATGCAATATATCACACCACTTGCTCTTTATGAAGTCCTAAAGGAAGGGAGAAAAGGAATTTTCCTCTCTACCTTCTTTCGATAAGTGTATAAATCACTAATAAAATACATTTAATAATTTATATAATAATTCAGTGCTCTGTGCATTATCCCTTGTATACACTACTAACTACCTGATAATATTCCTTTCCCTTTATCTTAATACTACCTACTTATATCATATTCTCACTCATTTCTTATAGTGACACAACCAGAGTATAACTATACATTTCTCATCTCATATACAGTCAAAAAATTTTAATAAATAAAATATATAATACATACTACTGCCCTGTGTATATTCTATGCCTTATACCTATACCTTATACAAATATGACCTTATTCCATCAAAAGAAAAATTGTCCAGTACTTGTTATATTACCCCATTATGGGGTCCCGAAGAGAGAGAAAATGGGGTAGAAAAAAAAAGGGAAGAACCATCCCCAATCTCTTCCCTTAATAATGCATACACATAATACAATATTCCTGTGTTTAGTACACCTTATGTAATCTCCCACCCACCCTCCCCTCAAAAAAAATAAAAATTGAGATGGGGAAGTTTGTCCAGAAAGCCATATTTTATCTAGTTTCTAGCCACTCCGCAGCCGCTATTGCAGTTTCAAAAAATCTTGTATGTGTCCCATCAATCACCCTTAATTTGCTAAGGTATAGCAAGCTAAACTTAATCCCCTCCTCTCTTAGTCCTTTACAAACATCTGTATATTATCTTCTTTGCTGCTGTATCTCTGGGGGGTAATCCGGAAAAAATAGTAGTCTGGCATTTTCATATTGTATGTCCCCCCCTCATCCTAACTTCCGATAAGATACGATCTCGATCTCTACAGTTTAGGATCCGCATCAAAAATGGACGAGGTGGTACTCCGGGTTTAAGAGAGCGGGGGGAGATCCTATGCGCCCTCTCTATTGCAAAAGTCGCTGATGCATCTATCAGACCTAAGGTTGTTGTTATCAACTTTTCTGCAAACTCCACTGCATTAGCTCCTTCCACCCGCTCTGGTAGCCCTATAATCCTGATGTTATTTCTTCTCAGCCGGTTTTCTGTGTCTATTGCTCTGTCCTGTAATTTACTGATTTGTTTTTTCAACATATGCCATTCTCTTTTTTCCGTTTTTGAATCCTCTTCTACCCTTGAAATGCGAGACTCCATTTCTGCAAATTTTTGCTGGATTTAATCAAATTCATGTTTTATTGCACTGACATCCACTGCCAAAGCATCAATTTTTTTGTAAGGGATTCATTGCTTACTTGGATAGCTTCCAAAATATCCTTGCCAGATGGCATTCCCTCAACCTCTAACTTCTTTGCCACATTCTGTTTATCTGTTGAGGTTCCTATTTGTGGAGATTTTATTATTGATTTCCCTGTTGTTTTCCCTACAATTGCTGTAGGGGAAGAACAGGGGGTGGCTATTTGTGGTTTTTCGCGGGTCTTGCTGGGAGCCATCTCTGCCATAAAGCAGAAAAAAAAAATCTCCTCCTTCTTATGGCAACTTAAAACTTCACGTAATTTACCCACATAGAATGTTCACATGAATGCTCTTGTTGTATTTTTCACTCCAGTGAAACCCCCGTACCCCTAATACTTATTCAGCAAGGAAGAACACAAACTATGTATTAAAGTCTATTGAAGTAAGTCTATTGAAGTAAGCAATTAGCACTTAGCAATTAGCAAAGCCAAAACCTACTTTCTTGCTGTCTTCCTTCTTTTTTCCTCGCTGGAACAGTGCTCATAAGAAGATCATAAGAGCCACAAAACAGGGGTATCGGGGATGTTGAAATTCCGTTTCCAGAAACAGGACTCAGTGCTTCACAAGTTTACACCAGGAGGATCTCATCAGAAGGTATGCAGCTTAGAAGAGTGCTCAGAAAAAGAGTCACAGAACAGGTGTGCTGGGGATGCCGAAATTCTGTTTTCAGTGTCAGAGCTATGCAAGAGTGTAGATAAGCTGTAGATACGCCATATCTCATAGAAGAGAGACACAACTAGAGTCCAACTACTGCTCTCCTCCCTGTTGCTGCCGACCAGAGATTCTTCACTGCTCGTTGCAGCCTTTGTAGGCCATCTGATCCGGGGCTAAGGATTAGGACTGTCGGTAGGGGAGAGGGAGGTTAGTAGCTCACACATGCTGGATCTCAGCAGCCACAGTAGAGCCCGCCCACACACACTCACATGCTCACTCCGTCATCACTTCCTGTCCATCCCAGACTCTGATCTCAATTCTGATTATGTTAGGGCTCTCTGTTTGGAATCGCCGTGGATGGCACCTGGTATGCATGACAAAAGGGATCCCAGGAGACTAAGACAGTCTGACGCTGGCATGGACCGGCTTGCCAATGTCCTTTTTACCTTTTCCATCAATATAGGGATTTTTTCTGGTGGAAGTGACACTGCTCTCTCCGGGGTGTTGAATAATGCTCCCAAATAAATCATTGTCTGCGTAGGTGTGAGCTGACTTTTTGAGTAATTGATCAGCCATCCGAATTCGATCAATGTGTTTAGGACCAGTTGCGCATGCATTTCCACAGTCTTTCTTTGCTGGGATAGGATCAAAATATCGTTCAAGTAATGTAATTTATGTGTAAATCCACCATTGGGGCCCAATGGGTTGCCAATCCCAGTATAAAAGAGCAAAGGTAAGTATTAGGGGCTTTTAAGGCAACAAGGGAGAAGATGTAGACAAGGATTATGTAAATGGTATTTATTTATAGAAAATATAAAATTATTCAGGTGCAGACATCACTAAGAGTAGAATTCATAAAAACAACAAGGTACAATAATAAATCGTTAGTGCCTGGTAATTGTGGATATTCAACTGACGCATTTCAGAACGACTGTGGGGTCCCTTCATCAGGGCGCTCATGGCAAGATGAGACTACCACAGCACATTCTAAAAGCAAAAACAAAAGAAGACAATAATAGAAAACAGACAAAAGCAAAAAAACAGCAAATGCCCATCATGGACAAGGGCAGAGAAAAGGGAGCATCGTTAAGGCAGAGATTGGGAGATCACATACCGATTAGACGGAATTAGTATTGCTTGTGCCTCCAGGTGCTATGCCGACTGATGTAGTGCGGCCTTGGAATCACAATGGACGCCGTGGGGAATATGGGATAATGATGACTACTTAACTAGGAGTAACCATGATTTTATGTGGTTGGGCGCAGATTGATTCAGAGCATAAGTAGGGTAAGTAGCACTGATGGAATCAGAAAACTCTTGGCAACAGAATATCTGGAAAAAAAGAAAATATGTAGTATCTTTAAATAGGGCTCTTAAGCAAACAACCATTATTTTTCAATACGGTAATATCATTAATATGGGTGTATGCTTATTGAAAATACCCCCCCCTTTTTTTTCTTATTAATGGCCATGGATGCTTATCATAGCAGCCAGAGTTAAACATAGAAAATAAAAATTAATCATTCAGTTTTAATTAAAAAGCTTAGAAAACTGATCATTTGTGCAGCCAAGTCCTTATGCCAATGATAAGCAGAAAATGTCCACTATAGTGAAAAAGCATGAAAATTATTCAAGGCAGGCAGGTGGTTTATATAAATAGATGTTTTAGCACTAGACCAGCCCATGGATAGCAAGCCAGACATTGTGCATACAATAGCAAACAATGTCCACTGTATGTAGTCTCATATCATAGAGGGTTGCAGCTAAGGACAGGGTACTTACAGACCTTACAATTGATGTGCCACAGAAAAAGACAACCATAAAACATACACCACGGCTGTCCTGTAGTAAAAGAAGGAGGCTAATGATTGTACTTGGGCTTTTGTTTTTATAGCAAGGCGAGAGGACGCCGGCGCATTCGCTGTGTCTTATACCTCGCTTGCTGTATTGCATAGGATAGTGGGGGCGAAGCATAGGCGGAGCCTGACATCAGCACAGGGACCATGTAATACACGCCTACCGTCCTTGACGTTTATGAGTGTTTGTGGAGGACGGACGCAGCAGAGTCAACAACGTTGTACATCCAATTCCTCAACACCTCCACTCACCCAGAAAGAGGGACAATAAAGACTGTCTTTATCTAACATGAAAACTTTGATGGTAATTATAATATAGCTGCAGATATATCTATGCATATACAAAGTCTGTCTGCCTGTTGCATCCCCTTACCTAGTGGTATGTTAAGGATCTTTTTGATGCGGCATCGAGCTACCGACGCCAGCTTAAAACATTGAAAGAAAAAGGTGAAAACAAAATAGAAAGAATAGAACATTTCTTTAAAAAAAATAAAATAAATATATATATATATATATATATATATATTTATATAAAATTACGTTGTTTGCGTAAGTCGTACGCGAATAGGGCTGGGCGTAAGTTCCATTCACGTCGAAAACATTGAGTATTTCCGACGTGATTTTGGAGCATGCGCACTGGGATACGTCCACGGACGGCGCATGCGCCGTTCGTTAGGTGCGTCATTTACGCGGGGTCACGATTCATTAACATACAATAGGCCCACTACCAGCCTACTTTGAATTACGCACGGTTACGCCGGCCCATTTACACTACACCGCCGTAATTTAGGGCGCAAGTTCTTTGTGAATACCGTACCTGCCGCTCTAAGTTACGGCGGCGTAGTGTAAATGAGATACGCTACGCGTTTATTTACACAAAAAAATACCATGGCCAGGCTTCATTCACTATAGAAACAAAGGTATAGTTACTGGTTCAGAAACAAAAATAGAGGGTACTCTCCTTGTGGAGATGTTTTCCCTTTGGCAGCTGGCCCCAAATGAGCTATCAGCCTCATATATATATATGAGAGCCGATTAGGGAGTACCAAGATGGCCGCTGTTACAATGCGCATGCGCCGTGACGCCATTCAGTGACCCCGCCCACCGGGCAAAGCGGTGACCAGAGGTGTGCGCAAAGCGCTGAATACTCATAGGAAGTGCTGCTCCACATGGGAACGCTGCTAGGAGGCTCTAGCAGAGTAAAATAAAGTTTGAGGACACCCGCTCACAAGTTATTTAGGTGAGACATGCCGACAGTCGGGAGAAAGAGGAGAATATAAAGGCTCCTGGATGGCCCCAAAAAAGATCCACAGAAAAACGGGGCTCCCATACTTATATGTCACCTTTAGCAGCCCAAGTGATGGGACTCCATACTGCAGCAAAGCATGAGGGGCTGATCTGTGATCCTGCAGGAATGAGGACAGAAAAAATAATGCCTGGGGGGGGGACGGGGGGGGGACTCTTTTTTTTATAGAGTTCTAAGTGGTCCTGTGGGTTGGTTGAGGGCGGAGCAACCAACCATTGTATGCTGCCATGGAGGCACCAGGAAAAATTATTTTATAACTTTTTCCACCTTTTAATGTGACCTTTAACCACTTACCGCCAAGCGTATGCACATATGCGGCCTCGGTTTTCAGGGGTTATATCGGGATGATGCCTGCAGCTGCAGGCATCATCTCTGTACCATTTTTTAGAGCGGACGGTCGTAGGAGCAAGTGGCGATGTCCCCCCCCTCCTGCTGCCTTCCACCGTTCTTACTGGGCCTCCCATCCCACCGGGAGACTAGGTCTGCCATCCGACACTTCCGCCGGCTAGAGAGAGACTGGCACGAAGCTGGAAACTGCATCGTTACAGTCTTCTTTCTTCAAACATGGAAGCGACGTCACCCATCACTTCCGATTTTCTCGGCTGCCAATGGCGCCGTTTAAAAAAAATTACAGTATTCAGAATCGCTGTTTTTGGTGATCTGAACACTTTGAAGTGTAAAGAAGGCATTTGGAAAAAAAAGCTCCCCAGTTCCCGTGAGCTCACGCAGCAAAGAAAATGCACACATAAGTCGCGCCCGCATATGTAAACGGTGTGCAAATCACACATGTGAGGTATCGCCGCGATCACCAGAGCAAGAGAAATAATTATAGCACTAGACCTCCTCTGTAACTCTAACCGGCATTTTTTTTAAAGCGTCGCCTATGGAGATATTTTCATGTACCGTAGTTTGTTGCCATTAATGAAAGTGTATTTTTTTCTTTAAAAAATTGCATTTGAAAGACCGCTGTGCAAATACAGTGTGACATAAAATATTGCAGCGATCAACATTTTACTTTCTAGATTCTCTGCTAATATATATATATATATATATATTATATATATATATAATGTTTGGGGTAATTATTTTAGCAAAAAATACAGATTTTAACTTGCAAGCAACAAAAGGTCAGAAAAAGGCTTAAGCCGCGTACACACGGCAGAGAACCTCGACGGGCAGAACACATCGTTCTGCCCGTCGAGGTTCTTTGCCGGCCGTCGAAATCGGCGACCCGCCCGTCGGGAATGGCAACCAGCCATTCATCCAGGCGGGCCGTCGCGCAAAAAGAGAGCGTGCTCTCTTTTGCTCGACGGGATTCCCGACGGGCGGGGCGAGCGCTCTGTGTACACACGGCCGAGGTCCTCGCTGGAATGCAGCTTCCAGCGAGGTTCTCGCTGGTTTCCAGCGAGAACCTCGGTCGTGTGTACGCTGCCTTAATCATGAAAGTGATAAGCTGTACAAATTGAACAACAAACTGAAATATTTTAGGTGGAGGGAAAAAAATTAAATAATATGGTTGCATAAGTGTGCACACCCTTAGGCCCCTTTCACACAGACTTTTTTTTTGTTCAGTTCAGTCATGTGTTTTTTTGTAAAAAAAATTATCAAAAGCATAAACAGATGTAAATTTTTACATCCGTTTAAAAAAAAAAAAAGTAACTGAACTTTAAACTAAGGAGAGGTCGGGAAGCCCTTTGGGTCCAGTATGGTTCAGAGGGAACCCCCATGCCAAAATCTAAAAAACAAAATGGCATGGGTCCCCCCTCAAAATCCATACCTGACCCCCCACCCTCCTGAACCTTACCAGGCCAGATGCCCTCAACATGGGGGGCTTTGGGGCAGGGGGGGTTCTTTGCAAAGGCCTCTTCTTGACAACCCTGGGATAAGGGCCTCTTCCCGACAATCCTAGCCAGTGGTTGTCTGGGTCTGCAGGCGGGGGGGGGACTTATCGGAATCTGGGGGCCCATTCACCAAAAGGGCAAATGTGAAATGTAAAAAAAAACAAAACAAGAGCTGGTTTTTGACTATTCCTCTATTTATAACTCTGTCTTCTCCCGGTGCCGTCCTCTATGCGGCCGTCTCTTCTGGGGTCTTCTCTCCCGGTGTCTTTCTTCTCTCCCAGCATCTTATCCTCCCTCTGGTGTCTTCTCCTCCTGCTGTCGTCTTCTTCTCAAAGACCGCTGACAGCCTGCTGATGACTCACCGTTTGTTAAGGACACGGCAGCTGGCTTCCTGCCCCCCACTTAGCAACCAGCTATTTACAGTGGGCCAGATTCACAGAGCCATTACGCCGGCGTTACAGAAGATGCACGGCGTAAGTCTAAATTTACGCATGCGTATCGATGCGCCGCATCCCCAAAACGATATACGCATGAAATCTACTTTTTTTGGACCGGCGTAATTTCGATAGGCCGGCGTATCCGTCCGCGCAAAACTGCGCTAGACACACCATTGATTTGCTATTCAAATATGAAAATGAGGGAGTTACGGGGATCCACAAAAGTAAGTTGGTGCAGCGCAGGCTACGCGCTGTGCGCAACAGCTGCACACCCTGTCTAAAATTAGACCATATAAAAGGTGGAATAAAATTAGACAATCCGTCTACATGTCAGCTAAAGCAAAACTGTTAGTGAGGAGCTGAGCAGTCACACTTGCTGCACAACAAACTTTATGCCAACATGCCAGGGGCATCCTTGCTCATAGCTATACTAATCACTTTAGAGGAGCAAAGAAGGAGGAGGGCACGGGAGAGGATATACCGCACACGCATAGACCTCTTTGGCATGAGTGATTCTGAGGTGTATCGCATCTTCAGATTCACCCCTCATGCCATCCTGGAATTAACCACAACCTTGCAGGAGGACATCACCAGCCCAACACATCGCTCACATGCAGTGCAGCCACTGGTTAACCACTTAAGACCCGGACCAAAATGCAGGTAAAGGACCTTGCCCCTTTTTGCGATTCGGCACTGCGTCATTTTAACTGACAATTGCGCGGTCGTGCGACGTGGCTCCCGAACAAAATTGGCGTCCTTTTTTCCCCACAAATAGAGCTTTCTTTTGGTGGTATTTGATCACCTCTGCGGTTTTTATTTTTTGCGCTATAAACAAAAATAGAGCGACAATTTTAAAAAAAATGCAATATTTTTTACTTTTTGCTATAATAAATATCCCCCAAAAATATATAAAAAAACAAATTTATAGTGTTTACAAAATAAGGGATAGTTTTATTGCATTTTTATAAAAAACATTTTTTTACTACTAATAGCGGCGATCAGCGATTTTTTTCGTGACTGCGACAATATGGCGGACACTTCGGACAATTTTGACACATTTTTGGGATAATTGTCATTTTCACAGCAAAAAATGCATTTAAATTGCATTGTTTACTGTGGAAATGACAGTTGCAGTTTGGGAGTTAACCACAGGTGGCGCTGTAGGGGATGTGTGACCTATGTGTTGTGTTTACAACTGTAGGGGGGTGTGGCTGTAGGTGTGACATCATCGATCGCGTCCCCCTATTACAGGGATGACGCGATCTATGCTACGGACACAGAGAAGCACGGGGAAGCCGTGTGTACACACGGCTCTCCCCGTTCTTCCGCTCCAGGGACGGATCGCCGCACTGCAGCGGCGATCGGGTCCGCGAATCCCGCGGTCCCGGTGCTTCGGACCGCGACCCACGGCTGGGTACTAAAATCAACGTATATATACGTTGATGTGCCCAGCCGTGCCATTCTGCCGATGTAAATGTGCAGTAGGCGGTCCTTAAGTGGTTAAGGTCCTGGCAACACTCCATTTCCTTGCCAGTGGCTCTTTTCAAAGAACAAGTGGAGTGGTGGCTGGGATGTCACAATCCTCCATGAGCAGATGTGTGCACCAGGTTGTCCCTGCAATCCTCAGACGCATGGCCAACCAAATCATCAAACCAACCACTGAGGACCTGCGGCTGAAGGCAATGATAGATTTCTACAGAATTGCCAGATTCCCACGCACCATGGGGGCCATTGATTGCACACATGTGGCACTCCAGCCCCCCCATGAGACAGAGCACATATACCGCAATCGGAAGCATTGGCATTCCATTAACGTACAGGTGATAGTCGATGCCCAAGGCCTCATATGGCACGTTCGTGCCAAACACCCCGGATCCAGCCATGACAGCTTCATATACAATCAGAGCCCCATCCCAATGGAATTCGAACAGAACGTGAATGGGGACACCTGGCTGGTTGGTGAGTGACATGGGTGGCAGGCATGACTGTCCCCCCCCATGATGCACAGATCACAAGGGGCACATCCTCCTGTCTTTTCCCTTACAGGTGACTCTGCATATGCACTGGGACCCCATCTCATGACTCCTATCTGGAACCCCCAAACCCCAGGAGAGGAAAGATACAATGAAGCCCAAACACGTGCAGTGGTGGAGCGCACCTTTAGCCTCCTGAAGTCACGTTTCCAATGCCTGGATAAGTCTGGGGAGACCCTGTTGTATTCCCCAAACTTTGTGTGCCAGATCATCGGTGCATGTTGCCTGCTGCACAACTTCGCAGTAAGAAAGGGCCTGCAGATTGACATACGTGATGACCTGACCCCTGAACCAGACAGTGCCCCCCTTACCGAGGATACCCCGTCTTCTGAGGGAAGAGCAGCCAGGAGACAGCTCACATTAGGCATCTTTGCACGTTAAACACACACATTAATCATGGCACAATGAGAATTCATGCATGCACACCACTGTGGTCCCTAGCACAAACACATCACATCCTCATCAAATTGGATTAGCACAAGCCCACCATGCAGGACTTGTGAGCAGCAACGCCACGCCACGGCTCCAAATATGTCACTGTACATTCATACACCATTCACACGGACCTGGGGATCACTTCTCCCTGGTCCTGGGGAACCCTTCTCCACCACAAATGAGGGTGACACCCCTTTTCCGGCAGGAATGTCATCCCCACATTCCGAAATCATTCACAACACAAAAAAAAAAAAATTGTCCAGCAAAAAAAAAAAAAATTTCCAGCAAAAAAACAAAAAAGCCCAAAAAAATAAAAAAAGTCCAGAAAAAAAAGGTGGAAACCAAATTAATGCCGCTGGCGTGACCCACGCCTGGGGCGCCCACGGCCATGGCCCCGGCTCCTCAGGGGAGACTCATGGGGGGGTAATCCGGGGAAGGAGGAGCAGCCCCTGGTCTCTGCCCACCTGGCGGCCTGCCCTCCAAAGCCACGGAAATTCTGGTCAGGGCAGCACTTAGTGTTGCCGTATTGGCCTGGATAGCCTGGGTGAGGGCCCTCACATCCTGCCCAATGTCTGCTGTAGTAGTCTGCAGTTCGTTTAGGCAGTTTGTAAGAGCCCAGGAGTGGCAGTCCAGGTCCCCAAGCGTATCCTTTATGGAGGACAGGCTCTCCTCCATCCGCACCAAAGTCTGGCTGACCTGTCCCAGATGGTGGGTCTGAAGGGACTGGTCCCTTCTGAGATTGGCGGGCAGAACCTCGGCCACCCCCCTGGTCTTCTGGGACGACTTCCTGCCTCCAGCTGATGCTTGTGGCCAGGGAGAAGGGGAGTCCCTTGGGAGGGGAGCCCTGTTGGGGGAGGAGTGGGAGGGGCTACCCCTTATGGAGGGCTGGCTGCTGCCAGCCAGAGGGGAAGACTCCTCCAAAAATAACAATCCACTGGCTGACATGACCTCCTCCTCCTCCTCAAACTCCTCCTCCTCCAACTCCTCCGAGGACTCCGGCCTTGTCTGGGGGTCCTCACCAGGCTGGTGTCCCGGGGATGGTGCAGTCAGGCCAGATGGCCCAGCACCCTCCTGCACATCTGTGGATGACACAAAACATTCACAGGTTGGAGGATCCACACACTTGTCACTTATTCCCTCTCCCCCACATGCTAGACACCAGATAGGACAAAAAAAAACCCTTACCTGTCATCACAGGCTCCTGACTGGAGTCATAGCCAGGCAGGCCCTCCACTTGTTGCCTATTAAAGGTGTGGGCCACCGCACGCTCCTCCACTGTCAGCCTAACAGGGCATGGTGGGCCCCCTCTAGTGCGCCTGGCATGGGCTGCCATTTTGGCCAGCTTCTTTCGGACCAGACGCCGGAGATCATTGATCTTCTTTACGATCCCCTCGCGTGTCCGGGTCTCCCCCCCCAATGAATTTACCTGGTCGGTAATGTTCTGCAAAATCTCCTTCTTCCTGGCCGGGGTGGTGTTGGCACTCTCCGGGCCGTGAAGGAAACGGCCATATTGGGTAAGGGCCCGGGCAATACTTTGTTTCTCCCCCAAAGAAAAATTGCTCTTGCGCTTCCTCTCAGTCATACTCATACAACAACTCTCTCCCAAACAATCACCAAAAAACACTCACAAAAACAAGCAGGAAAAATCAAGCAAAAAAACAAACAAACAAAATCTATCAACCAAAAAGTCTCACAACCAGTCACCAAAAAACACTATCAAATATATTCTACAAAACACTAGATCAAACAGTCAACAAATATCACAAAGACAAGTCACAACGCAACAAACGCGAACACACAACAGAACAAAAGCACCTTGCTGTATAGGAAGGGATACAAAGGGATGTACTTTTGCAAAGGAAGGGCGTTTGTGTCTGTCTATTTAAGCTCTCTGCGTAGTTCACTAAGTTGCCCGGGTCCACTTCCAATTTCACTGATTGTGCCGTTCCCGAGTTGTGAGCATGCGCACAGAGGTGCTGACTATGGTCTGCTTCATGTGCGCATGCGCGATCCGGCCGGCTCTTCATTTGCATGGGGTCACGGCTCATTTCAATGAAACACGCCCACGTCCTTCCCAATTTGAATTACTCTGCCTTACGCCTCTGAATTTACGTTACACCGGCGCAAAATACTACGAGGATACGGTGATTGCGCCTCTACATTACATCGGTCTAATGTAAAGGAGGTGAGCTATGCCGGTCAAAATATGCGCCAATGTACGTGAATCTGGCCCAGTGTGTTTAATGAAAAAAAAACGGTTTAAAAAGATGTCAGCGGATCAGATGTAAGCGGATCGTCCACTAACATCTGTTTTTTGTCTGTTGCGTTTTTTTTTACAGATGAAAAAATAGGGTTTTCTTCCATCATAAAAAACGGAGCTTAGCGGAAACGGATTTCAGTGGACATCCACTGACATCCACTATTCCATAGAGATACATGTATGTCCGTTTTTTTTCCCCAAGAATAAAAAAACAGTGTAGATCTTTGTGGATCACTAATATGCATGTATAAGCATGTGCTGCAACAGCTGAATGAAGGTAAACATGTTTGTTGTGCATGCATAATTATGTAGACCCACCACTTGTGCCTACTTGCAGAAGTAATTTTGTTCACTTTTGTTTTATTAAATCAGGCCCAGTCAATTTTGGAAAATAAAGAAAATAATAGAAGTCCTTCCAAGTTTCATCTTCTAATCTTCAGTAAATTGTTATTGATTTTTAGTGTTTATGAAATGGTATGTTTTTAAAGCTTATGTAACTTAACAATATTTAGTCGTTTACTTTAAAAAAAAACAAGGTATATGATTTGTTGACAACTACATAAATCATGGAAGGTGACTATACCTATATTGTTCTACTTCTACTTGCTAACAGTGCTAGCATCTCATTTACCAATGAAATCAACACTGCTGATAACAATTACTTAGATCAACACCTGTGCTGATAACAGCAAAAGCTTAGACCTCTAAAGTTTCTTTCCTGCTTACTGATTCCTTTGCACTCTTACAAATACACTCTACATTTGTGCTTATCTCCAATACATTACACCAGGAAAAATACAGGAAGAGCAAGGCTAACTTTCTAAAATCTTCTATTTTATTTTTGCAGGTTGTTCAGAACTGAATGGCCTTAATAAATGCAATCACTGCACTTCCAGCTTTTTAATGCATTTAGATATTGAGCCTAGATTACCTACCTAAATATATATATATATATTTGTAAGAGGGTTTAAATGGCAGTTTAATTGTTTAAAATCTTAAACAGACCTTTAAGGAAATTCATTGGATTCATACCTTACCATTTATGGCCACACAGTGTAATCGCTGTGATTAATAGAAGCACAGTGAAGTTAGTCTGAATTTGGAATACTAAGTGCACTGCTCCTCTATTTCATGGGATAGATTGCTTTTTTTTTTCCAGGATGTGGAGTAGAAAGTGACAAATATCTAAGACAAAAGGAAGACATTTCTTCATACAGTAAGTATACTTTCATTAATTTATGCATATATAATAACAAGAATTATAAATGTTAAATTTGTGTTTACTAAGGTATTTTGTGTGCAAAAAATGTTTCAGTTCAAAAAATATTTAATGCAGTCATCTCTGCTATGTTACAAAATATATAGAGTTGTTTAATGAGGCGGCTTAATGTGCAGTGATAATCTATAGCCCATAACATTTAGGTTTGTCAGAAGATTATTGGTAGATGAATAATAAGGTGGTTACCGTAAGTATATTGCATGTTTTTGCTTTATAGTTGATCTTCGATCTGTCTTCAATTATTACTAAAACATTTATGAGATAAGGTATTTTAATGGATTTATTCAGCTAGGGCCTTCCACCCCTTAACTGGAAACACCAAGTGCAAAATATTCCATATTCTTGATTTGTGCTTTGTGCCATATAGCACTCAGTATAAAGATTACAATTAATATGCCACATGTTGAGTAATAAACAAAATCTCATAAAAGAAGCACAATATAATTTAAGTACGATAGATACAATTACTTTTGTAATAAACATTTTTAAGTGTTATTATAATGCATGTATTCATTAGTTGCACTAGAAACACTGTCACGATCTCATACAATGCAACTCAAGAATAAATATTTTAAAGTTTGCATGTTTTATGGTACTTTAGAATCACTGACTGTAAGATGACCTGATAGATCATTTAACCATTATAGCAAAAATAATTTTAATAGTTACATATTTTACACATTAAAGGGGTTGTAAAGGCTTGTGTTTTTTTTCACCTTATGAAAAAACACCTGGCAGTCACCAGCCCCCCCCCCCCCCCCGTTTTACTTACCTGAGCCCCTTTATCTCCACAGAGTCCCGGCTTTGAATGGATAGGTTGATAGCAGCGCAGCCATTGGCTCCCGCTGCTGTAATTCAAATCCAATGATGCGAGGCCGAGTCATACACTCACCGTCTTTGGACGCTGAATGAATAACTCAGAAGCGTGCTCGCAAGATAACCCCCTTGTGAGAGCGCTTCTCCTAGGGGGTTATCTAATGCAGGGAGGAGCCATGAGAGCCGCCGAGGGACCCCAGAAGAGTATGTTCGGGGGCCACTCTGTGCAAAACGATCTGGACAGTGGAGGTAAGTATGACATGTTTGTTATTTAAAAAAAAAAAAAAGTGTTCACTTTAAGTTCTCATGCTCTAATAATCTAAATTTGAGCATGGCTAATATGGTGAATTCTAAGAGAAGTAACCAAGCACATTAGAGTCTAATAAAAAAAAATGTATTCATTGATTAGATAAATAGTTGTGTTTTTTTAAAAAGTAAATCTTTGCACACTTTAGTGTTTCCATATTCTAAAAACAAATTCTTAGGTTGGGATCACACCATTGCAAATTGAATGCAGGCTCTCTGCATCCAATTTGCAATAGTAGAAGATTTCGACTGGCTCTCTATGGAGCCGGTTCACATATCTCCACAGCAGGTCCGGTGCATTTTGCTCAAAAACGCTGTGTCAATTGGGACACAGTGACTGCACTGACACATCTGCTGCTTCCAATTTGATATCCATGTGGGTGTGCTGTCCCAAACACAGACTCTGGGCCATGTATCTTCACAGAGGTCAAATTGGGAGCAGTGTCTGTGTCTGTGCAACCACTGTGTCCCTATTGACAGGAATAGGATTGCTTGCATGGGGATGTACAGAACACCCTTGCTGCCCTTGTATTGGTGTACATAGTAGTAGTAGTAGTCCCCAGGGCCGGCCCTATGATGGGACCGGGTGGTACCATGGGTACCAGGCGGCACCTTTAGGGGGCGGCATACACCCGTTCTGCCCGTTCCGCTGCCTGTGAGGAGCGCGCCGCCGGGCTGCCTGAGAGGACACTCGCAGGGGGGTGCAGTCAGCGAGTGAGCGGCGCGGTGAGGAGCCCGGCGCCGCTGCTGTTAGCTGTGACAGGAGCGGGCGGGCAGAACACTGAAGGCGGGGCTGGGGGTTGCGGGGTGAGGAGCAGTCAGTGATTGAGCAGGCCGCATTCATGGCGGGGGAAGGACATGTCATGAAGGGGTCAGGTGACCATGAAGGGGGAGGAGCTGCCTGGAGGAATGCCATCTGCCTGATGTCTGACAGGTGAATTTGCAGCCACAGATTCTAGGGCCTGGAGAAGACTACTGTTATTGCTGTGACTGTACATGTTTTTGGATTTACAATAAAGACAACTTTTTTCGTTTGAAAATCCTTGAAGTGCGGCCGTCCTTCCCTCTTTTCTTCATCATCATTGCCATTTGCATCGCCAGCACCTTGGTAATCTAATTATCCTTAATCGTCTACAGGTCTCACCTGGAGCGGTGATTTCTTTTCTTTTGAACTCTCATCATGCTGTGAGGCTGTGATGAACACAGTGGCTGCATTTGATGAACACAGTGGCTGCATTTGATGAACACAGTGGCTGCATTTGATGAACACAGTGGCTGCATTTGATGAACACAGTGGCTGCATTTGATGAACACAGTGGCTGCATTTGATGGACACAGTGGCTGTATTTGATGGCACAATGACTGCGTCTGATGAGCACAGTGGCTGTATTTGATGGCACAATGGCTGCGTTTGATGGGCACAGTGGTTGTATTTGATGGGCACAGTGGCTGCATTTGGCACAGTGGCTGTGCTTGATGGGCACAGTGGCTGTACTTGATGGGCACAGTGGCTGTACTTGATGGGCACAGTGGCTGCGTTTGATGGACACAGTGGCTGCATTTAATGGGCAAAGTGGCTGCGTTTGATGCACAAAGTGTCTGCATTTGATAGGCACAGTGGCAGTATTTAATGGGTGCGTTTGATAGGCACAGTGGCTGTATTTGATGGGCACAGTGGCTGCTTTGATGGGGAAAGTGGCTGCATTTGATGGCACAGTGGCTGCGTTTGATGGGCACAATGGCTGCATTTGATGGGCACAGTGACTGCGTTTGATGGGCACAGTGACTGCGTTTGATGGGCACAGTGGCTGCATTTGATGGGAGTGAGACTGCAATTAATGTTTTTTTTTTTTTTTATAGAGCTTTTTTTTGTATGGGTTTTGTATAGAGCCATGACAGGCCCTCGTTATACTCCTATATACATGTACATAAAATAATGAATGTGGGGGCCTTTTGGTTGGCGTGATTTTTTTTTTTTGGGGGGGGGGGGGGGGCAGCATTTCATTCTTGGTCCCAGGCAGCACAATGTCTTGGGCCGGCACTGGTAGTCCCCCTTGAGAATGGGGCCTAAATATCAGAGGAGTTATCTAGGAGGTACAAATAACATTTTTGCTTTTACTGACCACTTTTTCCTGCAATTAGACGTTGGATTCACACTTTTGTGGACTGGATGCGGGGACAATTCTCAATAGCAGGAGATTTTAACCTGCTCTCTATGGAGCCGGTTTGTATATCGGTTCATACATCTCCGGTTTTAGAGAAGCTGGTTATTGGCTCTTCTCTCCTCATGCTGCCAGCATGATGAAAGGAGTGCCAATAACTGGCTTCTGTTGACATCCGTGATGAGCTGTGATTGGACACAGTTAATCACGTAGTAAAGAGCCACTGATTGGCTTTTTACCTTAATCTGTGCTCAGCAGTGTCCCCCCCCCCCCCCAATATGACATCCTCCCTGAACTTGCTGGCCACGCTGTAGCCATGATTTGGGCTATAGCGAGGTCGGCAATCGGTTAAAGCAGGTTTAGGTGCATTTACATCAATTTGGCACCAAAATGTTCAGCTTTGCAAACTTTCAAACCTTGAGCTTGTAAATGCTTCTGAATGTCTAGTGAAAAAATATACATAGGATGCAGACCTGGATATTTCGGTTTTGCTGCAAGTGTGCATGAGGTCTGTTAGAAACCAACAAATCTGAATCTATTTTGTGATCGCTCTTTTAAGATGAGTTTCTTCACAGTGCAGGCAGCTAGTGAGGTCAACAATGCCTGGTTTAAGACTTGGTTTACACCATTGAGAATTAGATGTGGGTTCTCCAAATCCAATTAACAATCGCAGGAGATTTTGACCGGCTCTCTATGCAGCTGGTTCACATATCTCTGCAGCGGAAGTAATGCACTTTGCACAAAAACTGTGCGTCTTTTGGTCCGAATTCAGCCTAAAAACAGACCTGAAACGGTAAACCAGGACGCATCAGACTCCTGCTGTGAGCTGCACATATGTAAACCAAGCCTAATGCCGCGTACACACGATCATTTTTTGTGATAAAAAAAAACAACGTTTTCTGTGAAGTAAAAAACGACATTTTTGAAACGTCACTTTTCACAGACGATGTTGCATACACACCATTGTTTTTTTCACAAAAAGCGAGGTTACGTTCACCACTCTTTTCCATTGAAGCTCGCTTCATAACTAGCTTCTGGGCATGCGCGTGTTGAAAAACGTCGTTTTAAACCACGTTTTTGCTACACACGGTGACTTTTTGTGAAACAAAAAACGACGTTTTGAAAAACGACACAAAAAATTCAAGCATGTTGGCCACACACGATCAATTTAAATGACGTTTTAAAAAACAACGTTTTTTTTTCATCGCAAAAAACGACCGTGTGTACGCGGCATTAGGCTGGGTTCACACTTGTGCGGTGTGAATTTCAGCTCTGTAATGTCTCTGCAAAGATAAGGGAAGTGTTCAGCAGATTAGCTCCGTTTTTGCTGCGAATTTGAAGACCTGGGGGAAGTTCTGAGTGAGAGGAGAGTGGGGGAGAAATGTATTGAGCTGAATAAGAGAAATTCCCAACTGAACACATCTGCGAATCAGCTGCGTATCCATAGAAGATAATGGGACTGAATTCGCACCTGAGCCGCACCGCAAGGCCTCCACAACGCATACGGATTTCCGGCAATGCGCAGTGCGAATGCATCGCACATATGTGAACCAGCCTCATTGAAAACAATGTCTTTAGAAATGTTCTGCGTTTTGGATGCGGTTGAAACCACAACCAATTCGCATAGGTGTGAACCCAGCCTGAAACTTTTTAACTGCTTGTTAAGAATATGAATATCAATACTTATGTTATCAAAAATGTAATATTTAGTAAATATGTGCAATATATTTTTTCTAATAAAGATTTAGACCATGTTATAAACAGTTACAGTTCTAAGCCCCATAGTGTTATAGTTTATCCCAATCTCTGATATTTTCATTGTTTGATATTGTCTGCATGTAAATTGGAATACAAATATAAATGTGCATTCACAAATATTTACATTGAATGAATTGTTTAGGTGCATCATCAGACCTACCTACCTAGCTGATCTTAAGAAAATTGTACAGTTAGAGTGTAAGGTGTGGACAGCTAAACCACTTCCATACCGGGCCTATTCTGGCACTTCTCTCCTACATGTAAAAATCAAAATTTTTTTTGCTAGAAAAATGCTCGGAACCCCCAAACATTATATGTGTGTTTTTTTTATTTTTTTTTAGCAGACACCCTAGGGCAAGGGTGTCAAACTCAATTTCATCGTGGGCCGCATCAGCATTATGACTGCCCTCAAAAGGGCCGGTTGTATCTGTAAGATTAGATGTCCAGCGCATCCCCTCCCCTTATATTAGATGTTAAGAGCCGCCCCACCATCAGAAGTTGAGTCCCCCACTCTCCCTTACATCACAGTGCACCCCCCTTTACTTATACTGCCGCTGGGAAGAAGCTGATGCATTGCTTGAAAGCAGAAAGTAAGGGTCTTGAGGAGAGCGAGGGCCACATGAAATGGCTTGGAGGGCCGGATTCGGCCCACGGGCCTTGTGTTTGACACCCCTGCCCTAGGGAATAAAATGGTGGTCATTGCAACTTTTTATGTCACACGGTATTTGCGTAACAATTTTTCAAATTCATTTTTTGGAAAGGAAACCGGTTTCATAAATTAAATACCAAAACGGTAAAGTTATCTAAATTTTTTTTTTTTTATATAATGTGAAAGATGATGTTACGCCGAGTAAACAGATACCTGACATGTCAAGCGTTAAATTTGCGCACACTTGTGGAATGGCGCCAAAACTTTGGTACCTAAAAAAATCTCCATAGACAACGTTTACATTTATATTTTTTTACATGTTATCAGTTTAGCGTGACAGAGAATGTCTAGTGCTAGAATTGTTGCTCTCACTCTAACGCACGTGGTGATACCTCACGTTTGATTTGAACGGCGTTTACATATGTGGGCAGGACGTGCGTGTGTGTTCTTCCCTGTGCGTGAGCACACAGGTACAGGGGAACTTTCCTTTTTTTTGTTTTTTACTTTTTAAAAAATATATATTTTTACACTTTCTCTTTAAAAAAATATTTTAAGCACTTTTATTCCTATTACAAGGAATGTAAACATCCCTTGTAAAAGGAATGGTGCGTGACAGGTCCTCTTTATAGAGAGATTATAGAGGGGTTTTTAAGACCCCACATCTCTCCTCCAGGCTGGAAAGATTGAGATACATAAATAAATAAATAAAAAATTTCCTTTCTTTCCAGCATCTATCTCAACCTTGTTTACTTTCGCATCCGTGCTTCTGTTGGTCATAGAGATGACTGGGGAATGGAGAAGCACCGGAGGGCGGCAGTAGCTGGGGGGAAATGTCCCCTCCCACCGCCTAGAAGAACGATCAAGTAGCTGATCTGCCACCATGATTGTTATTAACCACTTTAGCCCCGGACCATATTGCTGTCCAAAGACCAGAGCACTTTTTGTGATTCGGCACTGCGTCGCTTTAACTGACAATTGCGCGGTCGTGCGACGTGGCTCCCAAACAAAATTGGCGTCCTTTTTCCCTTCTCGTCTTTCAGGACAGCCACAATAGAGAGATAGGCTCCTCCTCTTCCTTAGGAAACACTGCACAGCCTTTAAAACTCTCCTCCCCCTGCCAGACCTCAGTTCTTAGTGTTTCCTCCGGTGGGGAGACACTGCAGAGGAACCTAGGCCGGTGCAGTCAGGGGACTGTGGCTGTTTTTTCTCCTACCAAGGGAGCAGGGGCTTCCTAAGGAAAAATTATTTTTGGCTGGTACTCACCGCCAGACGCACCCCAATCCTGGCCGAGCGCGGCAGATGGCTTGAGGGGGGACCCCTATCGTGTCCACAGGACCATGGCGGGGGAGGCCTCCAGGACGCCCTGTTTTTTTACAGGCCGCATACTTTTTTTCTAAATTCGCGGGCTGAGTGGCGGGTGACGTCATCAACAGCGCGTCGGAAGCCTCCCCTTTGACCCGCGACTTCCGGTTTCGGGTCGCGGCGCTGATAGAGGCCCAGCGTGTTTGCTGGAGGAGTCTGAAGCTTGCTGGGGCAAGTCGACACAGTGCAACCACCCCAGGATGTCGGCGACTTCTCCGGAAGGGGGCACGACCAAGGACGCTTCCTCCAGCCAGCCTAAGGTAAGAGTTCCCTGGGAGGGGTCCCTAAACCTTAGGCCTGGTCTTTCACCCCACTATTCCCCCTTGATGGTTGGGGGGACGACGACGACGACGACCATAAGGCCTCGTACACACGAGGGGATATGTCCGCTGAAAACGGTCCGATGGACCGTTTCAGCAGACATCTCCGCTCGTGTGTATGGGCTAGCGGACAGATTTCTCCACCCGACAGATTTCAAAGCATGCTTTGAAATCCATCCGGTGGAATCTGTCCGCCCGACATGTCTGCTGGTTAGTACACTTACCAGCAGACATGTCGTCCCCCACCGCCGCCGCCGAATGGATTCGGCGCATGCGCGGAAGTGTTTAACTTCCTGGTGCGGTGACGTGGCGGCGTCAACGTCACCGCCGCGTCACCGAGGCGTCCGGCGGCGGGGAATTTGATCCGATGGTGTGTACACGCCATCGGATCAAACTCCCGATCGGACATATCCGATGGAAATGGTCCGCGGACCGTTTTCATCGGATATGTCCGATCGTGTGTACGAGGCCTTAGGGAACCTAGCAGGAGGGTCTGTTTTTAGTTTCCCCAGGGTTGTAACCCATATGTTTTTTTTTGTGTTTAAAAAAAAAAAAAAAAAATGTTTTTCTTTTTGTATGTTAATGTGTGGGGCCCCTTGTTCCTATGTCTTTCAGAAGAGCCTAGAAAAGACAGGGAAGACTGTTATTCAGTACAGGCTGTACACTGCAACATGCATCTCAGGACAGTACATCTTATCTGCTTCCTACATGAGCACACTCTAAGATGGCCACTGTACCCCTTGACCCTTGTCATCACTGCTGGGTGGAGCCAGCCTTAAAGTGCCAGTACATGTGGAACCCTTCAGGTATAACACCTTTCATCCATCCCTCAAAAAAAAACCACAATAAAACCATAACCGAAACAAAACATTAACTGATAACTGTCCAGTAACAGTCCTCCAAACACAGGAAAATTACAGGACTTCAAGCTTCCAGGGACAGTTGCGGGGTTAATATGTCATCAAATCACTTCCGTCTGCCCCGTCGAAAGCCTCGTAACCGCTCTTGCAACTGCAACCGGTCAGGAGGGCGACAGTGACGTTGAGGCCGGGCATCCAGCGATTAGGGACCGGAGGAAACAGGGCTGGCCGGAATGGGTACCGGCGGGGCCAAGAAGGGATCCCCCAACTCTGAGGGTAAACAGACCTCCGGACCAGAGCTGGAGGGCTCTGCTGGAGCTGAGTTCAAAAGTTCAGAGTCCCCACAATCATCAGTCTCTGTGCATCCTGATTCGCTGGGAGCAGATCCTTGAGACACTGGTGGTTCAGCCGGCATCAGGGATTCGGGCAGTTGAGAACGAGGACGCAGTTGGTCCGCATGACGTCTGCAAATGGAACCATCTTCCAGGTGGATTTTGTACATCTTGGGTCCCAAAGTCTCTGCAATGACAGCAGGAAGCCAACGGGTGTTGGAAGACCCATAAGATCGGGCCCATACCTTTTGTTGGGCTGTGAATCCGGGAAGCTCATTGTGTTTGACCATCTTGTCTTGGGACTGCAGTACATGTTCCTGGACTGTTTGAGGGCGGAGCATATCCAAAACAGTCCATGGCTGCCGACCCAGAAGGAGTTCTGCTGGAGTTTTCCCAGTGGTTGCATGTGGTGTGTTTCTGTAAGCAGAAAGGAAGGAGTCCAGCTGCTGGGGTGACAGAGACTGTTGTTTACTTGCAGCCACTGTAGCTTTGAAATAGTGTTTGAAAGTTTGCACAAACCTCTCTGCTTGACCATTTGTAGCTGGGTGGTAAGGTGCGGTCAACTTGTGCTTGATGTTGTGGGCAGTCAGGAAACGCTGAAACTCCTGACTGGTGAATTGTGCACCATTGTCTGTGACGATTTCTCTGGGGTATCCAAACGTAGCAGCGAGATGTAACAGTATGGAAACCGTTGCCTTAGTCGTTGGCTGAGTAACAGGAATGACCTCAGGCCACTTTGAATGGGCGTCCACTATGATCAAGAAGGTGTGTCCTCTGATCGGGCCTGCAAAGTCCAAGTGTAGGCGAAACCAAGGAACCGTGGGCCAAGTCCAGGGCTGGACACACCCTCGAGGAGGGTCTCTTGCCGTTTGTGCACATCCAGCACAAGCATTCACATATGTTGCGATATCTGAGTCTAGGTTTGGCCACCACACATAGCCTCTGGCCTTTTGTTTCATACGAGTGCCCCCGGGATGATAGGTATGTAGCAAGTCTAGAATGTGTCTTCGGAGGGTCTGTGAAATGATCACTCGGTCTCCCCATAAAACACAGTTGCCAGCCACAGTTAATTCCATACGCCTACGGAAATAAGGTTCATACTCCTGTGTGACAGTTGCAGGCCAACCGGACCGTACCCAGGAGAGTATTGTTTTCATAAAGGTATCCTTGGTTGTATGGGCTTCTATCTCTCCAGAAGACAAGAAGGACAGGCTGGTGTAACGACAACTCTTGACCGGTGGAGAAGAGTCCATGGACCTCCCTGTCAGTCGGGACATTGCGTCTGCATTAGCATTGGCATCATGACCACGATACTGAATTTTGTAGCTGTATGCCCCCAAGAATAGGGCATAGCATTGGAGGCGGGCCGCAGTAGTCTGGGAGATGCCTTTGTCAGGGCTAAAGATCTGAAGGAGTGGTTTATGGTCCGTCAGTATGGTGAATTCCCTACCATACAGGTAAAGATGAAACTTCTTAATTGCCCATATCAGCGCAAGAGCCTCTTTGTCAATGTGTGAGTAATTGCTTTCTGCTTTTGTCAAAGACCTGGAGGCAAATGCCACTGGTTTTTCTGACCCATCTGGTAAGATGTGGGATAGTACCGCCCCCAGACCATAGGGTGAGGCATCACAAGCCAAGGTGAGAGGCTTCTGGAGGTCATAGTGCACGAGCATGCGTGACGCCAACAGCTTCCGCTTAGAAACTTTAAAAGCACGCTGGCATGCAGCCGACCAGTCCCATCTGAAGTGTTTCTCCAAAAGCTTGTTCAACGGAAACAAGGTGTGTGCCAGATCTGGCAGGAATTTGTGGTAATAGTTCAGCAAGCCAAGGTATGATCGCAGCTGCTGGACGTTGGTTGGGGCTGGAGCTTTGACTAAAGCATCAACTTTGGCTTCCGTGGTGTGTATACCTTCTGCATCCACAAGGTGGCCACAAAACTCCAATTTAGACACCATGAATTGGCATTTTGCTAAGTTCACTTTCAGACCCTGTTCTTGGAGTCTCGCCAACACAAACTCCACATTCTGCTTGTGTTCCTGGTCAGTCCGTCCCGTGATGAGCATGTCATCTAGCAGGCACTGCGTAAAAGGAATGTCCGCCAAAATCTCGTCCATTTTTCGTTGCCAAATGGCTGGGGCAGAGGCTACCCCAAACACCATCCGATTGTATTCATACAGTCCCTTGTGGGTGTTGATGGTCAGAAACTTGCGGGAAGAAGGATGGACCTCAAACTGTAAATATGCTTGTTTGAGATCAAGCTTGGTGAACTTTTCACCCCTTGCAAGAGAGGCAAAAATGTCATCTACTCTGGGTAGGGGATACTGGTCTATTTCCAGTTGGGAGTTCAGTGCCATGCGGAAATCGCCACAAATGCGCAAGTCCCCATTCGCTTTCTTTACCGGTACAACTGGTGATGCCCACTCGCTGTGCTCTACCTTTTGAGATGACACCTTGTTCCTCCAGCCGACTTAGTTCTGCTTCCACACCTGCTCGGAGTGCGAAAGGTACTGTCCGAGCTTTGAAGAACTTAGGCTGAGCGTTGGGTTTCAGCTTGAGTCTCACACAGTCATGTTTTATTTTTCCCAACTGGTCATCAAAAACCTTTGGGAACCGCTGCTTCAGGGACACCACCCATCATTCATCATCTCCTAATGGCATGGTAACGGTGTTACAGGGACTTATGGCGATGTCTGGCATACCAAAGTGAGCAATCCAGTCTCTCCCAAAGAGAGGGGGTCCCCCATTTTTCAGTATATATAATGGCAGTCTCTTTTGTCTGACCCTTGTATAATACAATACTTTTGCGTAACCCAGTGGGTGGAGTATCTGCTTTGAGTATGTCTGCAGTTTGATTGGTGTTGGGCGGACAGTTCTTCGGGTCTGAAGTTGTCTCCATTGTTTCTGGGTGATAACTGAAACTGCTGCTCCTGTGTCTACATCCATCTTGAGTTTCTTTCCCTCAATGGTTACATCTACAGTCATTGCGGAGGGTACTGCATGCATATGATGTATGTCTAACCTGTGGAGCACAGCCTCTGACTCAGATGATGATGTATATCTTCCCACCATATATGTCTTTGTCTTGGGGTTCAGAGGTTGTTTATCTCGCACCTTCTTGCTACGGCAAATTTGTTTCAGATGGCCGGTCCTACCGCAATTATGACAAGTCTGATCCTTAAACCGGCAGACTTTGTGATCATGGTCTGTATTCCCTCAACGGTAACAAGCTGACTCCCGGCTTGGTGAGGGTTTGTATTTCCAGTTTGCGGCAGTTGGCTTGACTGCTGTTCTGAAAACTTCCTGCTTCACCTCTTCACCTCTTCCCTTTTGCTCTGGGGGTTCAATTGCTCTGTATCTTTCACAGCCATTTCCATCACTGAGGCTATCTCAATTGCCTTTGTAAGGGTAAGGTCTTTCTCTGTTAACAGTCTCTTTTGTGTCGACTCACAATTCAGTCCCATAACAAACTTATCTCTCAGTGCAGTAGGTAGGTAGTCCCCAAAAGAACAGGTAGAGGCTAGTCTGCGAAGGGCGAGCACATAAGCTTTAATCTCTTCACCTGTCTGCTGCTGCCTCTGATAGAAGCGAAATCTTTCTGCTATTTCTAGTGGTTTGGGCTGGAAGTGATCCTCTAGCAGTGTCAGCAGCTCTGCCAATGTCTCAGCTGAAGGTTTTACAGGGGAAAGCAGATCTCTAAGAGTGTCATACGTTTTGGACCCGACCAATGTAAGAAAAACTGCAACTTGCCTGTTGTCTGTGATGTCATTTGCACTAAAATACTGTTCCAGCCTCTCAACCCAGGAACTCCAGGATGTCTGTTCTCCATCAAACTCACTCAATGTCCCGATTAATGACATTTTCCTGCTGGGATCTGTGACTGCTTTTATCCAGGTGACAATCCACAATGTCCTTGTGTCTCTCTCTATCTCTCAGACTAATAGAAACTTTGTAAATTCCATTCTCGTCGCCACTGTGATGTCCTGTGTGTTGTGAGAGACACAAGACTCTGGTCTGGAGCAATGGATGTTTATTCAGTACAAGCTGTACACTGCAACATGCATCTCAGGACAGTACATCTTATCTGCTTCCTACATGAGCACACTCTAAGATGGCCACTGTACCCCTTGACCCTTGTCATCACTGCTGGGTGGAGCCAGCCTTAAAGTGCCAGTACATGTGGAACCCTTCAGGTATAACAGTACCCTCTGGGGAGAGTGTGGCCTCGGGTTCTCAGGCAGAGTCAGATGATGAGGACCAGGACGGGGATTCCAGGAAGCCCTCGAGATATAAACTGTCCCTTGATGAGGTTGAGGACTTGTTAGGGGCCATTTACACGACTCTGGGCATTCAGGCAGAAAGTAAACCTCTTAGCCTTCATGACCAAATGTACAAGGGTCTGGGGGAACAGAAGAGAAGGGTTTTTCCTGTACATGAACTTCTAACTGATACTATCAAAAAGGAGTGGGAAGACCCCGAAAGGAAGCCCTTTTTTTCCCAGTCCCTTAAAAGGAGGTTCCCATTTTCTGAGGATCCTGCATCCATTTGGAACAAGGTGCCTAAATTGGATGCGGCGTTCTCCCAAGTATCCAGAAATACTGTCTTGGCTTTCGAGGATATGGGAACTCTTCCTGATGCAATGGACAAAAGAATGGATTGCCTCTTGAAAAAAACGTGGGACTCGGTTATTGGGAACCTTAAGCCAGAATTAGCTGTCACAGTGGTGGCCCGTAATTTAGAACATTGGCTCTCTAAAATTCAGGAGCACATTGAGGCTGGGACGGATAAGGAGACCATTTTGTCCTCCTTCCCTACAATGTTACGAGGCATCGCTTACATTGCGGACGCTTCGGCTGAATCCGTCCGCATGTCAGCCAGGTCGGCAGCTCTGGCCAACTCTGCCAGGAGAGCCCTCTGGCTTAAAACTTGGCCAGGGGACCTAGCTTCCAAATCCAAGCTGTGCGGGATACCTCTTACAGGGGATCTCCTGTTTGGCCCGGGTCTTGAGTCAGTCTTGGATCGTACAGCTGACAGGAAGAAGTCTTTTCCCCAGAGACGTAAAGCTCCAGTAAAGGGGAGGGGGTTTCATCCCCAAAGGCACTCGGGGGTCCCAAAGCCAGAAGTTCAGAAGAGAATCTGGACGCCTAGGGGAAGGGGCAGAGGAGCGATTTTTCGCCCTCCTGACCAGCCCGCTAAAAAACAATGACTCCCAGGTCAGGGTGGGGGGAAGGTTGGGGGCCTTCCTCCCACAGTGGGAGTCAATTTCCCCCAACAGGTATGTCCTGGCGATAGTAAGGAGGGGGTACTTCCTAGAGTTCTCTTCTACTCCCCCCCCCCCCCCCAAAGATATCTGGTCACTCAACTTCCCAGAGACAGGGAAAAATCGGAGGCTCTCATTGGAGCCTTAAAAGAGCTAAAGAACCAGGACGTGGTCCTCAGGGTTCCAGCGACAGAGAAAGGGAAGGGTTTTTACTTGCACATTTTCGTGGTGAGGAAAACCTCAGGAAAGTACAGGTTAATCCTAAACTTGAAACCCCTAAACAGGTCTATCGCATACAAAAAGTTCCGTATGGAATCAATCTTTACGGTCAGGGCCCTCCTTCCACAGAATTGCTTTATGGTCTCCCTGGACCTCAGGGACGCGTACCTACACTTACCCATCGCAGAGGGGTCTCAGAGGTATCTACGCCTAGCGATAGACCTAGGAGGGGAGGTGATGCATCTTCAGTTCCAGGCTTTGCCATTCGGTCTATCCTCCTCACCCCGCGTGTTCACCAAGGTCCTGGCAGAACCCATAGCATTTCTGCGTCTCCAGGGAGTAGGCATCATAGCCTACCTGGACGACCTGCTCCTTTTTGCGGCTTCTCCAGAACAACTATTCAGAGATCTGGAATTAACCAAGAGAACTCTATCGGGTCTAGGGTGGCTGTTAAACTTAGAAAAATCCAGCCTGTCACCATCTCAACAAATCTCTTACTTAGGGTACCTTTTGGACTCCACCCTCCTAAGGGTCTTTCTCCCCAGGGAGAAGGCCCTGAGATTAGACAGGACGGTGGCCACCCTACAGGGCAGTCGGCAGGTGTCGATCAGGTCCCTGATGTCGACCCTGGGCCTGCTTACGTCCACCCTTCCGGCTGTCCAATGGGCAGGCCTTCACTTTCGGCCCCTGCAAGCTTTCCTCCTGAAAATCTGGGATCACGATCTGGAGCGGCTAGATACCCTAGTGCAGGTCCCAACCCAGGTAAAGAGGTCCCTCTGGTGGTGGAGGAAGATTTCCAATTTATCGCAGGGTCGGCTATGGCATATTCCAGTTCCTCAGGTGGTAACCACGGACGCAAGCGGCAGAGGTTGGGGGGCTCACTTAGGGTCCCTTCCAGCGCAGGGCATATGGAAAGATGCCGAGTTGGGGAAGTCCTCCAATTGGAAGGAGCTGCTGGCGGTCGGTCTAGCCCTCAGGTTCTTCCAGGAAGAGCTTCAGGGTCACCACGTCCAGGTGCGGTCGGACAATGCTTCGGCTGTGGCCTATCTGAACAAGCAGGGCGGCACGAGAAGTGTAGTCCTGTCGGCCATTACATCAGGGATTCTTCACTGGGCCGAAGCAAACACCCTGTCATTATCAGCGATCTTCCTAAGAGGGTTAGAAAACAAGACGGCAGATTTCCTCAGCCGAAGTCAGCTGAGAGAGAGCGAGTGGGCTCTCAGTCAGGAAGTTTTTCATCTCCTAGTCAGGAGGTGGGGTTCTCCGGAGGTAGACCTGTTCGCGTCAAAAGAAAACGCGAAAACCCCTTGTTTTTTCTCCCGGAACAAAGGAGAGGGAGCAAGGGGGGTAGATGCCCTGTCCCAGAGCTGGGGGTTCGGGATTTGTTATGCCTTCCCACCTCCAGTGCTTCTACCGGCAGTTCTAAGAAAGTTCCAACTGTAGAACACCTCTATGATTCTAGTGGCACCTCACTGGCCGAAAAGGGCTTGGTTCTCGTTCCTCAAACAACTGACCATGGAACCTCCCTTCTTCCTCCCATCCACAAGGGATCTTCTCTCGCAGGGTCCAGTCCTTTGCCCATACCCACACAGGTGGAGCCTAGCGGCGTGGTTACTGAGGAGACCTTGCTAAGGTCTAGAGGGTTTTCTGAAAGGTTAACTGCCACCCTTCTTAGTAGCAGGAAGAAGGAAACCCGCTCTATTTATAGGAGGGTCTGGCTTCGCTTTAATGCGTGGTGCCTAGAATATTCCTGTTCAGTGCAGAACCCCTCTTCAGTATTGGAGTTCCTACAGTGTGGGGCAGAAAAGGGTCTTTCAGTCAGTACCCTTAAGGGTCAAGTTTCTGCCCTTAGTGTATATCTAGAGAGTCCACTGGCCAGTAACTCCTGGGTAATCCGGTTTTTCAGAGCATTATCTAGACAGAGACCGTCTCAGGGGCCCCCCTTCCCCAGGTGGGATTTATCCTTAGTTCTTCAGGCCCTAACAGGGTCTCCCTTTGAACCTCTAGACGGATGTCTGCTGAGGGAGTTGACTTTAAAGACAGTCTTTTTGGTTGCAGTGACTACTGCTAGGAGGGTCAGCGAGATAGAAGCCTTGTCTGTTAGACCCCCTTTTTGTATTGTTTTTCCGGATCGAGTTGTTTTCAAGACTGATCCGGCCTTTTTACCCAAAGTATCTTCTAGATTCCATAGGAGTCAGGAGGTGGTGCTACCCTCTTTTTGCATTAATCCCTCAGGTGAAAGGGAAATTAGGTTTAGTAAGTTGGACGTAAGGAGATGCATCCTACACTATTTAGAGCTGACCAAAGATTTTAGGAAGTCAGACTCTCTTTTTTTTTTATTTTCTGGAGTTAAAGGACAGAAAGCGTCTCGGCGCACAATCGCTAGATGGCTTAGACTAGCGATTGAACAAGCATATGCCTTGTCTGGTAAAGAGGTCCCTACAGGAATTAAGGCACACTCTACACGAGCAGTGGCTGCTTCCCAGGCTGAAACCGCTGGAGCCACGCCAGAACAAATATGCAAGGCAGCAACTTGGTCCAGCTACACCACCTTCGTCAAGCATTATAGAGTAGACTTGGTGTCGGCAGGCGACCAGGCCTTTGGGCGAAAGGTCCTGCAAGCCATAGTCCCGCCCTAGTTGGTGAGTACTCGATTATCCTCTCTATTGTGGCTGTCCTGAAAGACGAGAAGGGAAAAATGGAGTTACACTTACCGGTAACGTCCTTTCCAGTAGTCTTTCACGACAGCCCTGGTTACCCACCCGAAGTTATGGAAGGTTTGTTTAACCACTTCCATACCAGGCACTTACGCACCTTCCCGCCCAAGCCAATTTTCAGCTTTCAGCACTGTCGCAATTTGAATGACAATTGCGCGGTCATGCTACACTGCACCCAAACAAAATTGGCGTCCTTTTTTCCCCACAAATAGAGCTTTTTTTTGGTGGTATTTGATCACCTCTGCGTTTTTTTTTTTTTGCGCAACAACTAAAAATAGAGCGAAGATTTTGAAAAAAAAATACGTTTTTATTTTTTTCTGTTAATTTTTTTGTAAATAAGTATGTTTTCTCTTTCAATTACGGGCACCGATGAGGTGGCACTGATGGGCACCGATGAGGTGGCACTGATGGGCACCGATGAGGTAGTTCTGATGGGCACCGATTAGGTAGCACTGATGGGCACTGATAGGCGGCACTGGTATGGGGCACTGATGGGCACTCATGGGCGGCACTGATGGGCACTCATGGGCGGCACTGATGGGCACTCATGGGCGGCACTGATGGGCACTCATGGGCGGCACTGATGGGCACTCATAGGCGGCACAGGTGGGCACTGATAGGTGGCACAGGTGGGCACTGATAGGCGGCACAGGTGGGCACTGATGGGCGGCACAGGTGGGCACTGATGGGCGGCACAGGTGGGCACTGATGGGTGGCACAGGTGGGCACTGATGGGTGGCACAGGTGGGCACTGATAGGTGGCACAGGTGGGCACTGATAGGTGGGCACTGGGCATGGATTGGCACTGACAGACACTGGGGTGGCACTGATGATCACTGAGGGGTGGCACTGATGGATCACCTGTTGCCAATCAGTGCCCATGTGTGGGCACTGATTGGCATTATTGGCATTATTTTTTTTTTTACTGCCCTTTTTTTTTTTGTCCTTTTTTTTTTTTTTGTAAGTACCCTGGTGGTCTAGTGTGGGCACTCCCTGGTGGTCCGTGTGGCGATCCGAGGGGGGGCTGCGCTGATAAACAATCAGCGCGAACCCCCCCTGTCAGGAGAGCCGCTGATCGGCTCTCCTGTACTCACGTCTGTCAGACGCGAGTGAGGAAGAGCCGTCGGTGGCTCTTCCTGTTTACATCGTGATCAGCCGTGATTGGACACGGCTGATCACGTGGTAACGAGGCTCCGCCGGAGACTCGTTACCGAGATCGGAGGTGCAGGGTGTCAGACTGACACCCCGCATCACCGATCGCCGTGCTGCGCGCCCCTACGGGCGCGCGCGGCATTGAAATCGTGCTAAGCCGTTTGAGAACGGCTAGTCACGATTTCATAACCACTTCCCGGCCGTAAATCGGCTATTGGCCGGGCGGGAAGTGGTTAATACAGGAACATAGTATGATCTTGATGTTTAATGATGGATTACTAACATGTTTTTGTGTCTCCCCAGCTGACCGGAGGTGCTCGTATAAAAACTGAGGTCTGGCAGGGGGAGGAGAGTTTTAAAGGCTGTGCAGTGTTTCCTAAGGAAGAGGAGGAGCCTATCTCTCTATTGTGGCTGTCCTGAAAGACTACTGGAAAGGACGTTACCGGTAAGTGTAACTCCATTTTTTCCCACAAATAGAGCTTTCTTTTGGTGGTATTTGATCATCTCTGCGGTTTTTATTTTTTGCGCTATAAACAAAAATAGAGCGACAATTTTGAAAAAAATTCAATATTTTTGTAAATTTTGCTCTAATAAATATCCCCAAAAAGATATAAAAAAACATTTTTTTTCCTCAGTTTAGGCCGATACGTATTCTTCTACATATTTTTAGTAAAAAAAAATCGCAATTAGCGTTTATTGATTGGTTTGCGCAAAATTTATAGCGTTTACAAAAAAGGGGGTAGTTTTATGGCATTTTTATTAATATTTTTTTTTTACTAGTAATCAGCGTTTTTTTTCGGTACTGCGATATTATGGCAGACACTTCGGACACTTTTGACACATTTTTGGGACCATTGGCATTTTTATAGCGATCAATGCTATAAAAATGCATTGTATTACTATAAAAATGCCATTGGCAGTGAAGGGGTTAACACTAGGGGGCAGGGAAGGGGTTAAGTGTGTTCCTGTTGGTGTTCTAACTGTATGGGGTGGTGGCCTCACTAGGGGAAATCACTGATCTTCTGTTCATACATTGTATGAGCAGAAAATCAGCGTTTTCCCCGCTGACAGGAACGAGAGCTTTGTGTTTACACACAAAGCTCCCGTTCCCCGCTCTGTAACGAGCGATCGCGTGTGCCCGGCGGCGATCGTACCCGGCGGGCACGCGCGCGGGACTCGGGGGTGGGCGCGCCGGCCGCCGGTGGCGCGCGCGCGCGCGCCCCCCCTAGTGGCCGCTAAAGAGAGGACGTAGAGCTACATGCTCTCGCGGTACAGTGCCACCGTCCCGCAGTAATATGACGGCGGGTGGTCGGCAAGAGGTTAAGGTGCTCCAAAAGATGATATCTGAGTGATGCCTGCAACTACAGGCATCATTCAGATATCCCCACTGAAAGTTAAAAACGTCACATGTCCTTGGGCTGGAAGTGGTTAAAGTGACACTGTCAGGAAAATATAATAAAATGTTTTCCCTGCAAATGAAGAGAATAAATTCCTCTCCCACTTGCGCTCTGTGGTTCCTCCTATTTGCCTCCATCACTACAGAACTATGTAGTGATATAGAGGATGGCAGGAGGAACCACTCGGCACAGTGGGGTACAGTACAGATCAATGCTCCTGGAAATATTGATTTCTCCTCAGACTTCACAATAAGATTTTTCTTCTAGCCTAGTATGCATGGACTGAATGTAGGGTGGCATCAGCTGGTTTAACCACTTCAATACTAGGCACTTTCTGCCTAGGACAATTTTTAGCCATCAGCACTGTCGTGCTTTAAATGACAATTGCGTGAAACACTATACCCAAACTAAATTTTTATAATTTTCTTCTCTCCACAAATAGAGCTTTGTTTTTGGTGGTGTTTGATCACCTCTGTGGTTTTAAATGTTTGCTCTATGAACTAAAGACTGACAATTTAAAAAAAAAGAAAAAACTGATAAGCACTGATGGCACTGGATAGGTAGCACTGATGAGCTACTGACAAGCATTACTGAGTGGCACAGATTGGCACTTTGTAGCACTGACAGGCATTACTGATTTGGACACTGTTGTGGGCACGGATAGGTGGCACTGGATAGGCAGCACTGAAATGGAGCAACTGACAGGCATTACTGAGTGGCACTGATTGGCACTTTGGGGCGCTACTGATTTGGGCACTGTTGTGGGCACTGATCGGCACTGACATCCATTTGTTATGCGGATGGGCTGACAGATGTTGGGCACTTTTTGATGGGGGCTGTGCTGATAATCAATGTGCTCATTGTATCCGACGATCTGCAAACCGGGGAGGGAGAATCTAATTGTCAGATTCTGCCTTGCTCTCTGTCTCTGTGCTTGCGCAAGACTTAACACTGTCCTGCAACACAACAAAATCGGCACCCAAATTCGCCCTGCAACACACACAAATCTGCATAACAACAATAATCTTTTGCCTGTGACTCTGCTTATGACGTTGCTCAAGTCTCACGCATGCGCAGAAAGAGCGAATCAGAATATGATAATTTCATTCTCCCTCTGCGCTTTGCAGATAATGCCTCCAGCGAGGCGTGCATGTACAATGTTGACGTCATGTCAGCTGATTAACAAATCATCTGGAGTGTTGCGTCCTGTGCATGTGCAGATCATCGGAGGCATTATCCGATGGGATGCACTTTTCGACACAACACCAGCTTCTGTCGAATGGGCTTGACTGAAAAAGGGCTGCCGATCAGCTTCCGGCTATCCCCCTGTCAGAACACAATAGAACAGCAGGGGAGATTGCTGTACTAATGTTGATAGTTAGTACATAGTCTCCTCCTGAGCTGTCAGTTTTTTTTTTGTTAGAACCTGCTGGGTTGAACGAAAAAAATTACTAGTGTGTACTGGGCTTAAGGTAGCATTCAGTAGTGTGGTGTTGATCTCCCTGCCAAAGAAGATGGCTAGGGAGTAAACAGAAAAAAGAGACAGGGGCCGCAGGAGAGTTCCTTTTATGGTATAATAGTTTGACAGATATTAGATTAAATAGAGAAATAGAAGGTAAAATACAATGGTGTACTCACATGGGAAATCAGACAACCTGGAGTGAAAGACTGCAGGGAATATGACTGTAAAGCCTGGTACACACTACTTGTTTCGGTTCAGGTCTGAGCCACTGTACTAACTATACAATGTTAGTACAGCAATCTCCCCTGCTGTTCCATTGTTTTCTGACAAGAGGGACTGTCGGAACACTCGGGAGAACACTCTGGTCAGCAGTCTCAGCCATTGGCTGGGAGGGCTGATCATGAGTCGATCAGCAGACCTTTTTCGGTCATGCCCCTTCGGAACGGCTGAAGTACACATGGGCCGTATGTCACCTGTTTTTTATTGAACCAGTCAATGCCGTCCAAAATTTGTCCCATGTGTGCTAGGCTTTAGGTCACTCTCGATGCTTGGTGGAGTGGTCTGGGTAATTCTGAGGTCTCAGGATTCTGGGGTCTCAGGATTCTGTTGTTTTCATAGTAAGAGGTCTATGAGTGTCAGGGCTTGGCTTTTAGCAGCTCCCTTCTCCTTGCTCAGGATACTCAGCTGCCGGGAAATTGTCAGCAATCATTGATCCTCCAGTGGCTCACCTGGTTATCACTACAAGCTTGTCAGTCCCGCCTACACCCAGCCCCTTCTGGCTATTTAACCTGCCTTGTTCATTCCTTTCCTGCCTTTGCCTTGGTCAAACATATCATGGAGATTCTCTGCTGTGTTCCTGTTGAAGACTTTGCCCAGCTGACATTCCTTATCCTGTTCTGCTGCCTCCGAAGACGGATGAGGATCTTTGGTTTCCTGATTTACTGGCTTGTCTGACTATCTGCTTTTGGCCTCCTGGCTATTTTTTTTTACTATGTTTACTGTTCTGTACCATTTTTACTATTATATTAAAAGGTGTGATTTAAAAAAAAAAAAAAAATGTATTTACTGCATTTTCTGTCCCAGTCTGATTCATGATTCCTGACAGTAGGCGAAGGCCATGAATTCAGAAGATGCAGGCTATCCACCTAGTGGTAAAAAAAAATCCAGATCGCATGAGCAGGGCCACCACATGGATCAGTTTTCCATAACGGTACAGACGCTCTTGATTGGTACTGTTCATCTGGATCCTCCCACTGTGGCGGTTTCCGGTACAACCAGTGTTGCAGGCCATCCCAGACTGCTGCTCCAGTCTTTGTACAGGCACCCACTTCAAATATTATCCTTGTAAGAGGTTTGTCTGGTTCCGCTTCCCCAGTGATTTAGGGGGGGGGGGGGTGATCCAGTTCAATGCAGAGGGCTTCACACATCTCTCTGCGGAGGAGAGGACCTTTTGAGGCCGTGTACACACGACCAAGGTTCTCGCTGGAAACCAGCGAGAACCTCGCTGGAATGTGCATTCCAGCGAGGACCTCGGCCGTGTGTACGGTCTCGGCGAGCTTCCCGTCGGGAAGCCCGTCGAGCAGAAATAGAGAGCACGCTCTCTATTTGCTCGACGGCCCGCCTGGAAGAATGGCTGGTTGCCATTCCCGACGGGCGGGTCGCCGATTTCGACGGCCGGCAGGGAACCTCGACGGGCGGAACGATGTGTTCTGCCCGTCGAGGTTCCCTGCCGTGTGTACGCGGCCTAAGAGGAGGGAGAGATTATACCTTTATTGTGGCCAGGCAGGTCACTTTTTAAAGTCTTGTCCTACCCGTCCAAAAAACATTGGCACCTGAGGTTCCTGTAGGGCACAGACCATTACAGATCCACTCAGTCTCAGTCAGCCTAATGGTGAGGCAGGACGCTCTCAAACGAGTCTGCTCTCACAGCTAGATTAGACCGGCAGGGCTCTTCCAGCCCCCCTGCTGCAGCATCCAGACTTGCATCTCGCCAGTCCCCCTTGGCCTCCCTATTCTTCCTCACCACCCTCAGGCACGTTTCTCCCGGTGGGCTTCACAGGTAAGCCTGCTTCCTAGCTGGGCCCTGGTTTTCTCCTCCCCTGGATCAGTTTGCGGCCGTCCTTTCTTAGGATAAGCCGCGGCGGTGCCTGAGTAACGGCCAACCCACTACTCCCCCGCACCCCCATCCGAGTCCATAATATCCCCCACTACCTCCCTGCCACCGCGCCTGCCCCCAATAGCCCCCTCTGTTTCTTCCTACCATCACCCAGTCACCTCACCAACAATCCGCCGTTGCATAGTGGCGGCCGCATTTAGGAAAGGCCGCGGTTTCAGCCGAGGCCTAGCGGCGCACCTACTCCACAGCACCCCCCCTCGCAAACCCCCCCCAAGCACCCGATCTCCCACGGATGCCCTGTAAGGCCCCAAGATCCCCTGGATCCCCACCGCCTCCCCCCCGCGGTTGCCCCAGTACTCCAGCCCCCGGCTCGGGCCTAGTCCCGGTCGGCGGCCATCTTGCTTCACCCAAAGCAATACTCTACCACTACTGGTCACCCCCACTTCCCCTCCGCAGCCCAGCGTCAAGGATTGCCACCACCTATGATCACAGGTGGGACGCACCTCACCCATCCATCAGCAGAAATCGTTTATTCAGTATTGATCCAGGGTTTTTGCCAATCGCCCAAAAGGGGTCAGGAAGGATTTTTTCCCCGGTCAGTGCATATTGGCCTGCACTCCTAGGGTTTTTTCCCCCTCCTCTGGACCAATCGGGAAGGGAAGACCGACGAGTGGTGACCCACTGGAAAATCATCCTTCCCATCCACCATCAAAGACCCCCAACCAACTTCACTTCCCTGCGTTCTTCTGCGACCATGAGTAATCTGCGATACTCTGCAGAAACCATCTGGGAACTAAAACCATTCGCCGCAATATTACCTGTGGTCACCAAAAAAGTTAAGAATCGATCGTCGATCGACAGTTAAAAATTACAAGCATTTACCTCAACCGAAGCACATATTATGCGCTTTGGTCAACACAAGATCGGCAGTAAAACACCGACAAGAAATACACGATTTCATCCTACAATGCGATTTAGACTGCCCCTTTATCACAGAAAGATGACTCACAGCAGACTGTAACACCATTCTAGGTGAACTGGTGCCAGAAAATGATCGCATTCTAACAGAAAACAGAGTGGGGCAAAGAGGAGGAGGCCTGGCGGTGATCCACAAGACCCACCTCGCGATCTCTAAACCAATCCCTCAAAACCCACTTTCATTCATGGAAACCCTCACTCTGCAACTACAAACAAATCCCCAGGAGACTGTCCATATCCTACTCTGCTATAGACCACCGGGTCCAAAATCTCAGCTTCTCGCATCATTGACAGAGTTCATCTCCACTTATACCCTAAACAGCAAACACCTTTTGCTGCTCGGGGATCTCAACCTCTGGGCCAACTCCCCACAGGATCCCGTTGCCGACGCCTGCATTGACCATTTGGAAGGATTAGGTCTGCAGCAACTAGTATGTGGGCCCACACATGCTTCAGGTCACATGCTCAATCTCATTTTCAGACAAGATCTGGAAATAACCATTTTGAAAAATGAACCGTTGCCATGGACAGACCACCATGCAATTAAATTCACAATTACCATAAATGCCCCCCTTAACAAAAACGCTAAGACAAGTGACAATGCACTGGACTAGATCCTAGAAGAAGCTCCATTCGGAGCTCTTCAAAACTACTTTAGTGAATAAAATAAAAACAATCCAACTAGAGCAAACCGCCACAAGCCTGGATGCCATAAACGCAGCTCTACTGCAGTCAGCCGACTTGGTAGCACCCAAACGCAAAACCTGCATCCGAAAAAACAACTCCAGCTGGTTTAACGACCAGCTATTGTTGCTAAAGCAAGAACGAAGAAGAGCGGAAGCAGCCTGGAAAAGAAGCTCTTCAGAGGAAAACCACACCATCTATAAGGAAATAACAAAAAAATACCACAAAGAAATCTTTAAAGCCAAATTTTTTTTTTCCAATATCATCACTAATGCCCTCAACCGCCCCCGCAAACTCTTCAAGCTAGTCACCCAGACCATGAATACAATCTGTCTTGAAGCCCCCAATTCTGATACCCAAGAATTTTGCAGTGAATTATTGGATTATTTCATTAACAGAATTGAGGGAATCCGTGAAAGCATTCAACAAAATAGAACTCCCCTTAACCCCCCCTTCAACCATACAGCTAATACCCACACAAATTTGCCACAAGCAACAAAATTCACTTTAAACCCCATCTCCATCGAGGCCACAAAAACATCATCAATACCCTACGAAATAGTACAGCACCGAATGATATCATCCCCACCAAACTGCTGAAGGAATGTGCCGATATGCTGGCACCGCCTATCACGCAGCTTATAAACCAGTCATTCAAAGAAGGTATAGTGCTCACCCCCTCAAACAAGGTATAATTAAACCTATTTTAACCACTTGCTTACTGGGCACATATACCCCCTTCCTGCCCAGGCGAAATTTCAGCTTTCAGCACTGCGTCGCTTTAAATTAAAATTGCGCGATCGTGCGACGTGGCTCCCAAACAAAATTGGTGTCCTTTTTTTCCCACAAATAGAGATTTCTTTTGGTGGCATTTGATCATCTCTGCGGTTTTTATTTTTTGCGCTATAAACAAAAAAGTGAAAATTTTGAAAAAAAAAAAACACAATATTTTTTACTTTTTGCTATAATAAATATCAATTTTTTGGAAAAAAAATATTTTTTTTCTCAGTTTAGGCCGATATGTATTCTACATATTTTTGGTAAAAAAATAAAAAATCGCAATAAGCGTAAAGTAATTGGTTTGCGCAAAGGTTATAGTGGCTACAAAATAGGGGATAGATATTGCGACGAACACATCGGACACTTTTGACACATTTTTGGGACCATTCACATTAATACAGCGATCAGTGCTATAAAAACGCACTAATTACTGTATAAATGTGACTGGCAGTGAAGGGGTTAACACTAGGGGGTGAGGAAGGGGTTAAATGTGAGTCCTGGGTGTGTTCTGTGTGGGGGGAGGGGGGTGACTGGGGCAGGTGACCGATGCTGTCTCCCTATGTACAAGGGACACAGCATCTGTCACCTCTCCCTGACAGGACGTGGAGCTCTGTGTTTACACACAGAGCTCCACGTCCCTGCTCTAAAACTGCCGATCGGTGGGTACCTGGCGGACATCGCGACCGCCAGGCACGCGCATCGGCACCTCGGCGACGCGCCGGGTGTGCGTGCCCCCAGTGGCTGGAGAACACGATGCCGTCAATTGACGGCATCTTGGATATTCAGGTTCACCTTGCCGCCATCATTTGACGATAGGCAGGGAACCAAGTGGTTAAAGAAACCCACTCTCGACCCCAAAGAACCAAAACACTGTCGTCCTATAACAGGCCTAAATGTCCTCTCTAAGGTGATGGAGAAAGTAGTGGTACAACAGCTACAACATCACTTAGACACCCATAATTTGCTCGATCCATTTCAATCGGGTTTCCGTCCTGGACACGTGACAGAAACAGCACTACTCAAAATATGGGATGACGCCCTCGAGGCCGCAGATGAAGGAGAATCTTGTCTTATAGTACTGTAGGACCTAAGCGCAGCTTTCGACACGGTAGACCACAAACTATTACTGACTCGGCTAGCTGAAGTAGCCAGAGTTGCGGATGATGATCTACCGTGATTCTCCTCTTTTCTGGAAAACCGATCACAAATAGTGAAACTAGGACGCTTCACTTCTGAAAAACGCACGGTGTCATGCAGAGTCCCTCAAGGATCCCCTCTGTCGCCGGTGCTGTTCAACATCTATCTTCGCCCTCTCTTTGAAATCATCAGTAGCCAAAAACTACTTTACCACTCTTATGCAGATGACACACAACTGTATTTTCGCATCTGCAACAAAAAGGATCATCATCTCTGT